>JAAGAY010009964.1:0-11070 GCA_011801015.1 Ardeotis arabs | reverse complement strand
GGGTTGTGGAACACTGGAACAGGTTGCCCAGAGAGGTGGTGGATGCCCCATCCCTGGAAACATTCAAGGCCAGGTTGGATGGGGCTCTGAGCGACCTGATCTAGTGGGGGATGTCCCTGCTCCTTGCAGGGGGGTTGGACTAGATGACCTTTGAAGGTCCCTTCCAACCCTAAGCATTCTATGATTCTATGATTCTATGATTTGTTATACATCAAACCTGGCCTTGAATGTTTCCAGGGATAGGGCATCCACCACCTCTCTGGGCAACCTGTTCCAGTGCTTCACCACCCTCATCATAAAAAAATTCTTCCTTATATCTAGTCTAAATCTACTCTCTTTTAGTTTAAAACCGTTACCGCTTGTCCTATCGTGATAGGCCCTGTTAAAAAGTCTATCCTCATCTTTCTTATAGGCCTCCTTTAAGTACTGAAAGACCACAATAAGGTCTCCCTGGACCCTCCTCTTCACCAGGTTGAATAACCCCAACTTTCTCAGCCTGTCTTCATATGAGAGATGCTCCAGCCCTCTAATCATTTTACGGCCCTTTTCTGGTCCATGTCTGTCCTGTGCTGACGGCTTCAGAGCTGGATGCGGTACTCCAGGTGGGGTCTCACAAGAGCAGAGTAGAGGGGCAGAATCACCTCCATCAACCTGCTGGCCACGCTTCTTTTGATGCAGCCCAGTGTATGATTGGCCTTCTGGGCTGTAAGCAAACATTGATGGCTCATGTCCAGCATTTTATCCACCAGTACCCCCAAGTCTTTCTTGCCAGGGATGTTCTCAATCCCTTCATCCCCTAGCCTGTATTGGTACCAGGGTTTACCCTGACTTGTGCAAGACCTTGCACTTCATCTTGTTGAATGTCCTGAAGTTCACATGGGCCTGCTTCTTGAGTTTGTCCAGGTACCTCTGGATGGCATCTTGTCCCTCAGGTGTGTCGACTGCACTACTCAGCTTGGTGTCGTCTGCAAACTTGCTGAGGGTGCACTCAATCCCACTGTCTATTTCATTGATGAAGATGTTAAACAGTACTGGTCCCAGTGTGGACCCTGGAAAGACACCACTTTTCACAGATCTCCATCTGGACACTGAGCCATTGACCACTACCCTCTGGATGTGACCATTAAACCAATTCCTCATCCACCAAACAGTCCAAGCATCAAATCCATATCGCTCCAATGTAGAAAGAAGGATATTGTGGGGGACCATGTCAAAGGCCTTACAGAAGTCCAGGTAGACGATATCCGTAGCTCTTCCCTTGTCCACTGATGTAGTGACTCCATCATAGAAGGCTGGTCAGGCAGGACTTGCCCTTGGTGAAGCCATGTTGGCTGTCTCAAACCACCTCCCTGACCTCTATGTGCCTTAACACGGCTTCTAGGAGGATCTGTTCCATGATCTTCTCTCAGAAGTGACGCTGACAGGTCGGTAGTTCCCAGGATCCTCCCTTTTACTTTTTTTTTAAAAATGAGTGCAATGTTTCCCTTTTTCCAGCCAGCAGGGACTTCACTTGGTTGCCATGACTATCATGGAGAGTGGCTTGGCAACTACATCAGCCAATTCCCTCAGAACTCTGGGATGCATCTGGTTAGGTCCCATAGACTTATGTATATTCACGTTCCTCAGGTGGTCACAAATCTGATCTTCTCTTACAGTGGGAGGGACTTTGCTCCCCCAGTCCCTGTTTTGTAGTCTGTCCGCTCGAAAGGTGTGGGAGGAGGGGTTACTAGTGAGGACCGAGGAAAAAAGTTGTTGAGTACCTCAGTCTTCTCCTCATCCATTTTTATCAGTTCACTAGTCTTGCTCATCAAGGCGGGTATCCTTTCCTTGACCTTTAGAGTTGATACATTTTATGTTGGTAAAATTAGAAGTGATTAAGCTCCATTTTACTGTTGGCTACAAAAATGCATTTAATCCTGGCTGTGTGCACTCAGTTCTAACCCAGGCAAACTCCCCATTTTGTCAGTTACACACAATGAGGAATAAGGAAAATACACAAGATTGCCAGTGAAGCTGATGAGAGTTTGCCTGAATGAAAGTGAAAAGGAACTAATGAAAAATCTCCATGATTTGGCCATATTTTGAATGGGTTAAAGATTTACCATGTTGATAAGATTTCTCTGCTCAAAACTGATTGCCATGCACTGTGTTATACGAAATCACAGACATCACTGGCTTTTTTTTTTTTTCTTAAATTTGGCAATTGTAAAAGAATATGTTAAAATTATTGCTTAAAATAATTCTATACCTGCATTATTTAGAGACATATTTCCCTCTTAAAACCTAGCAAGTAGAGATAACTGATTCAAACCAGCTACCCTTCCTTTCAGTTATGAACAATATAATTGAGAATGGACAACAAAATGAAGTAGCTGTTGGTTTCCTTGACTATTGTCTTTGGAATCTGGGAGATGTGCAGGTTATAATTTATGTGCTGCCTGCTGGTCCTATAACCAAGTAATATCACAGCTTAGTGAATAATTCAACTTGCTAATTATGTAAACAGGATTGTGTGAGGAAACAAAAGCATCAAGGTATCTTTTTTAAATCTGGAAGTTTCCCCACAGTATCTCCGTGTGTATTGCCTGCATTTCTCATCCTGTACATCTTTACATATACTCTTCCCACACATAATATTCCTGTTATTTCTAACAGTAATGTGTTATGTGCATGGCATTTATATATAGAATTATTTTTACTCATTCATACAAAGCAGTGAGTCGTTGATACTGTGCTTAAGTCTGTATAAATGATTGTCTACATTCAAAGGCTTATGTAGTGAAAGACTGCAAAAAAAGAGAGCTATAGATCACACATAAAACTCCTGAGCTTTATGAGTGATATATAGTGATCTGACTTCTACAGGATGGAGTTTTCCTGCTAATTCATTTTGTTATAAGTTATGAATAGAACATTAAATTCTTGACCTTCATTAGTGCCTTGCAAGGCTTGGGGACTAAGGCTTATCCTTCTTCAGGATGATCCCCATTTCTGGCTCTTCTGCCAGAAGCTATAGTTAAGATCTATTGTTCTCCCCATCCCCAATTATCTTTTAAAAAATTAATTAACTACTTTCTTTTTTATTATGGTTTCTTTGCTTTAAATTGTACAAAAAGAGATTGTTGAGGTTTATTTTAGTAATTTCAAGTGGATCATTCATGTAAATTAATTTCTAATCTAATTTATGAATAATAGCATATTTGTAGGAAGATAAATCCATCTATTCTATTTGTGATTGTTCCTTTGGGTTTCTGAGCATTTTCAAGATATAAGTGATTATAATAGTATCTTGTTTGGAGGGCAAATTTATCTGCCATCTGTTTTAGTTTCTCACAATTTACATCCTTGGCACTGCTGTTTGCCTCAAATATTGTCAATATTAAAAACATTATCTTATTTCAGATAGTGTAAAGTTCCATCTTTTTCTGATTGTACCCTTCCCATAGGCAACTTAGTGGTAGAGGGGGGGAAATTACAAATATGCAGTTAAAAACAGCAGCAGACAAATCTTTTAAAAGCTGTTTACTTTTCTGATTTCACACAATTACTGTAGCAATTATCTTCTCTATGGTGGAACAACTTTATTACAAATATGTCAATATTTTTTTTGTATCTTTGTAAAAACTGGACATTGGTTGCTGCACTAAAATTAGATGAAAACTGATCTGGGTGGATTGTATATGATGCTGAAATATGAAGGGTATGGTATTTGTGTTGATTCTTCTACTGTATTGCAGTCAGCAGAAGTCCTGGGGGTGGTCCCCCCTTCCTGTAAAAAGGAAGATGTAGCTGGTGGAGACCATTTCTAGCTCAGCGAGATTTCAAAACATTGCACTACCTACCTGCTCCAAAATAGCTCAGATCTGGTGACTTTCTGGCATGATATGAGGGATATAGATGGTATTTAGGGAAAGATCAGGGTAAATAACCCAAATGCTGAGTGAAGTAAAAATGAGGTGTTGTCGGTGTTCAGGGTGCACTGAGTTCCTGCTAAAATTATTTGAACCCTGATTAATTTAAGCAGAGTTTTCATTACTGGGAGTTTACTGGTTGCCATAGAATAATTATTTTTAAATGATAAGTAAGGGATGCATAACTCATTATACAGCAATACCATCAAAATAAGAAGTGTTAATTTTAGAGGCTTCAATTTTATTAATTTTCTTGGAGTAGGAAAGATCTCTGAAATGCTGGAGAGTCTACTTTCTATCAAACTCTCTGAATGCTATTCAATGGACCTAGGTCATATGCAATGACTTTAGCATGTAGGAGATCTACTTACACATCATTTCAGTGAGCAAAGTTTTGGGGGAATTATGACAAGGGAGGAATTTTCAAAATTATAATTGTGAATCACAGCTGCTAATATAGATAATAGTTTGATGACTGAAGCTGCAGTGTGCATTCTGGAAAAGGAGGAAAATGAAGCCAACACTAGTGGCCCACATTAGTGTACCAAAAACTTGAATCCAGTTAGAATTACTCTTTTTTTTTTTTTCTAAAAAAAAGCAGTTGTGGAACTAAGGAACTGGTTCAGAGAGCAGTTTTTCACTTTTTTTTTAGACTAGTCTTCAAAAATAAGACAGATTTTCTCTACATTGAAAGGGAGGGCATATATTTATGCTCATTCTGTTTTTTTTATAAAGAGGGAATCCTCTTTCTGCTCCTCAAAGTTAACTTAAAGTTAACTATTGAAAAATTTGGAACACTTTACAGTTATTTTCTTAAGGCCTCGATAACATCTATGCTCTGCGGCCCATAACACTGATCAAGTAATTCAATTGATTCACTCATCAACAGTGAAAAAGAGACCAGGCTGAAGCTCAGCTCCGATATGAGAAGTTCAGAAAGTTAGGTGTTACATATCAATGGCCAGATTATTTTCTCTGTATTTGTGGTTATGCTTTCTGTGAAGGTCTCCATTTCTGCATGAAAGCGTGTTTGCACATTTCCCAGTAAATTCAGATGCTCCAGATGATTTTCTACTTGGATGAAGGCCTAAGCCTTTGCAGATCTCAGTGTGGAATTGTGCACATACATTTGAAAGGCGACAACTGAATTAGTGTTGTCCTCAATAAGTTCCAAGCATGATGGTCTATCACAGGTGATAACAGTTTCTTGGTATTGAAATGGATTCTCTAACAATGGAAACCAATCTGCCAAATTAAGAATTGCTGAACATATGTTAGCATTGTTATTGAAAGAGGTTCTGCATGCCAAAGACTGATAATGAAGCAGTAACACACATGGCTAAATTGTTTCGTAAGAGAAAGAGGAGAGAAAAAATGGAAGGGAAAAGTTTTGTATTTATGAGCTCTTCTGCATCTGGTTCCATTGGCTAAATATTGTGCTATTTTGTAACATTGGCTAAAACAAAATGGTTTTTCAAAATATGTGAAAGTGTACTTAAAATTTCAAAGTATTGCTTGGGTGCCTTGGGAGGTTTTAGTCATTGCGCTTGAATATATTCATGGACAGAATGTTAAATGTAAACTTTTTAACACATTCAAGGTGGATTGATTAGGACTATAATCTTTAAAGAATATTTCCACCTTTGGTGGTTTTGATGATGTGGACCCATTTTTCTAAGTATGTAAAGCACTCTCTAATCCTGTACTTAGGTTGCCACAAATAATGATGACAGACAATCAATACATGCAAGCATCTGTTTCAGGTTATATATATGCTTGGTGAGAATTGTTATGCTGGTGATGTTTCATAGTATGTTAAGTTATAAAGGTCCCTGTTCCTAACTCTACAGAAAAAAATAAACTGATATCTGCTCATGGCTAAATACAAGACACTGGCATTTCAATGCTGAATCCTCAAAACAGATGACATTACATCTAGAATGCCACTTATTTAATTATTTCTTTAGAACTTCAGTGTACGTTCCTTTTTACCAATTCTGTCTGTTTTGGTAGGCTGTTACCCCCTGAATGCTTCCCCATTAAAAACAAGAAAGAAAAAAAAAAACAAAAACCTGTGAGTTATCAGGATTTTCTGTTTTGCTTTTTACTATTGGTAGTCATGAAAGCCAATCAATAAGGAGAAACTTAAGGCAGGATGACAGCACAGTTCCCAGAATTTTTGCACTGAATCCAGGATATTCTAACCAAATGACACACATAATGTATTTTTTTTTGGTATTCCTATTAACAAAGTAATGCAGCCTTTTTTTTTTCAATCATAGTTGACACCATTTCTTGCTGGGGCCAGACTTCAGAGTGAGAACTACACAGGATTTAATTTGGTATATCCCAACATTTTTGAGATAGAGGCATTGGGTAGGAGAACACTAATGAACTTGGTTTTTAAACTGTAACTTTAAAAACTGTTTGAAAAGCAAATAGTGTACTTGTTCTGTGATCATGCATTGGATATGATTTTTCAAATCCTGTTACAATGTACACACACATTCAAAAATAATAACCAAAGTAGTTTTCAATAGAGACATCAGACAAATATAGGTAACTCTAAGGCAGATGTGATTTTTACACTAATCACATCTTCCTTGTTAAAAAAAAAAAAAGATATTTTATAAATTAAGTACTTTATATGTAAACACTAGGAACTCTAGTATAATGTATAATGTCTCTTGCTAGAGAAATATTTTTAGAGGGGTATAGAAGAAATCAAAACAATTAATGTAAATATCTTTATTTTTATGAAGCAAAACTTGAGATAAATACTTTCAGCTCAGAACCAGAGGTATTTTATTACTGTTACTATTATGGTTAAGACCAGAAGTTTAAAGAACTGGATTTCCAAGGCCAGCCTATTTCCTAATATGCTAGCAAAGAAGAATTCAGGCTCATAAATTATTATTACTAGGCTGTGTGCTTCTACAGAAAATAAGTAAAATCTGTGTGTGGTGTTTTTTAATGCGGAATCAAATATGACCAGTACTGGAAATCTCATGTATGAAGATATCCATAATCCTTTATCAAAAAGATTAGTAGCACATAATAAATAGGTTTCAAAATAATTTTGTATAAGAACAGTAAAATATTTTTTTTAAAGTTAAATAACTGATAAATAGCTGATTTTGAAAACAGTTTTAAAAGATATACTACTGTTCAAAAGAGCTGTTATTAAGCAGCCTTTTATGAACATCTGGTTTTGAGCTTAAGTATTTTCAGCAATAATCTGGGCATAAATAAAATCTGATTTATTCTTTAGGTGATACACAGACAGATGAATAGCGCAGGGTACACTGAATTATTATAATGTGCTTTATTATAGTCAAATACAAGACCATAAAGGTAGGAAAAGCTTCACAGTTATACCCTGCTAAATGGGGGACTGTATCCTGGAGAATGCTGGAATTCTGCGTCCCTTTTTTTGGATGCCTGGGTACAAGAAAGACATTAATGTACTGGACTTGGTTCAGCACAGGGCCACCATGACAGCCAGGGTTGGGAGACTTGTTTTGTGACAAGAGACTGAGGGATCAGGGCTTGTTATCTGAGAAACTCTTAAAAGTCTTAATAAAAGAAAACACAATGTGAATTACAGGAAGAACTTTGTCCAAAAAATAACCTAGTCCCTGACTGTATAAAGAGGTCGGTAGGAGTCAAATAGTCATTTCTTTTTCTACAGGATAGGTTCTTGTTTTATCCCAATTTCTATAGGATAGACAAAAAATTAACACTGCAAATAGAATAGTCTGGAAAAACTCCTTTTGGTAAGAGATTTAAATTTCAGTCTACTTAGCTTATCAAGAAGTAGATAAAGATTTGATTTGATTATCATGCACCTTTGTAAGAATAAAATACCAGGTACTTAAAGGTTTTTCACTCTACTAGAAAAAAAGTAACAAGAAGTCATGACGGGACTTTGAGGTACTTGATAAAAAAGAACCCCAAATCACCAAACATGCTATCAGCAATAGTTATAAGAAGGTACTTTCTTCCATCATCCTGTTTCATCATCCTATTCTGGTCTTTGACTTCTGTACTACACATTATTCCTCACTATAGTAGGACACCATTTCTTAAAAAAAACTCTACAATGAGGGTGGTGGAACACTGCAACAGGTTGCCCAGAGAGGTGGTGGATGCCCTGTCCTGGAAACATTCAAGGCCAGGTTGGATGGGACTCTGAGCAACCTGATCTGGCTGGAGATGCCCCTGCTCCTTGCAAGGGGAGTTGGACTAGATGACTTTTAAAGGTCCTTTCCAACCCAAACTATTCTGTGATTCTATGATTGTATGATTTTACATTCACTTCTCTTGAGTCACATGTAATTGACTTTGTCCTTCTCTTAAACTGTGCAGTTTTTCAAGCAATTTGCTGCAATCCTCAGTCTTTTCTCAACAACAAATTGCATTACTGCATTGTCTATATTGTATCTTTCAGATTACTAACAAACACACCAAGTAATACCGGACCAGGCACTGCTCCTGAGGGAGCAGGTCTAACACTCAGAGTAAATGCTGTGTTTAGAGCAAATTGTATCTTCCTTTTGTGCTACTACTTGGTTCATCTGAAGACAGAATAGAATCAGCTCCAGTAGCAGTCACAGTTCTACAGTCTTTGATTACCAACTTATTGTCTGAGCTTTTACTTTTACAGTCTGCCCTCCTACCCTTGTCTACTTTCTAATAAATTAAAATAGTGCCTTGCAAGCTACTTTTGCAAAATATCCCTTATGACAAAACTCTGCAAAATACTGTTTTGGAATGAAAATAGATAGTATCCATTGGTTTCCCTCTTTTAACAAAATAGCAGATTTATGGAGGTAAGTGAGCATATTTACTCAGTCCACTTTTCTCCAGGTGCATTCTGATTATGCTTTCCATTAAATTCTTTGAATGTTTGCACATATCCAGACATACTCCCTGATAAAATGATTTGCAAAGACCTCTGAAAAGTGGATTCCTTGTGAAGAGGAAGAAGAACTGGAATGTCTTTCAGAAATCGTCAAAAACATCTCTTCCTCCTCTTGATCTTTCAACAGCATGTTTAACCCACCTGACAGCTGCCACTGAAACAGTGAATGATGCATATTTACCAAAGAGGATGATAAAAATAATGTGGTGTTAACGGGGGTTATGATTCATAGTTCAAATATTTTTTTTTTTTTGTATTCCACTTCACTAGGTTAGGTCCCCTATTTTTTTTTTGTGCAATAACTAATAGTTTGCAATCTATTTGATTTTAAAATCTTGAGGGGAAAATGGACCAAAAATTGTATTATATATATGTAGTCAAGCTGCAAAGCTATATAGGACAATTGGGTTTTAGTCAAAGGAATGGCAATGTCCCAAGGTTGACTTATATTTCTAATTCACCATTGATTATGCCATCCTACTTCTTCTGAAATATTGATACTGTTGAAAATAATTTATTTTGGTGGTCCACGGTATGTTTTGTAATCAAAAAGAATATGGTATGCACTATCTCTATGGCTATTGTTCCTAAACAAAAACCCTATTCCCTGGAATGGGCAGCATCAGAAACAAACAACTGTCAATTAGTCAACAGAAATATCAATTTTAATGCATGACCTGCTAAGATAGAGCTATATGGAATTGTTTATATTTGGTTCGATTAAGGTATTCAACACAGGGCTGACATTTTCAATGGAGATACAGAATGTAGTAGGCTCCTGAGGCCAAGCCATAGCTGACAGAGTGGAATAATAGATGAACAAAATTCAGTGGAGATTTGTAACAGAAGATCAGTTTTTTCTTATAGCTTAAAATGTTGGGGAAAACAGCTTAGATATAAGTATCTTATGATTCAGAGGCTGTAAAAACTGACAATCAAGCACTCAAGTCAAATGAAACCAGTAAGGGTTATGAGTAATGACAGGTGGCACTAAAGTATTTGTATTTAGGAAACATGAATATAAATTAATAATTTTATTATTATTAGAGCTACTTCTTGTCTAATGTGAGAAGTTTATTATTATTTCGTATATATAATGTCAATACAACCACTATCTAAAATAAATTTATACTTAAAGATCAGACATGATTTACAGCATATGTGAACTAGAGTGGTGCCATCTGAAGCTCTAAAGAATCTCTGCACCAGAAGGAAAATAACACAAACTAGAAATGAGTAAATTAATCTTTTGATGTCCTAGAACAAGCAATGAAAAGTGAACAAGGCTACGTTAGCAGCTGAAAAACTCTGTTTCCCCAGCTTTTCTTTAAAATGTACCAGTGAAATGTGATAGCCCCTATTAACATTTTTGTACTCAAAAAAGTGCTTACTTGCAGTCAGAATTTTTTTTTGGTCGACAAAATAAATATGTATGCAAATTCAGATAGCTTAAGTTCTGTTGAACATTTTCAAACCTTAAAGAGTCAAGCTACTTTATTATTTTTCATTAAACATTTTATCATCCTTAATTGAAGTAGAAATAAAAATGAAGAGAAAAGCTTTTTAGTGGTTTTAATGTGCTTTTAATTATTATTGAGAATTAATACATGATCTTAGTCATAATGCAGAATAAACAACATTTTTCCACAGCCCCATTAAAAATCTCCATAAAAGTAACTAACTCAGAAGATTTTCTCGACTGTCATCAAGAATCTTTATAAGACAGTAATGTTAAACCACCTTTGTTAGCATTCAGTACCAGGTTTTCAAATTATTCATTAGTGCCTATTTAACAAATGTAAATATATTTGGCTGGACCATGACTATTTTAATTCACTGTGTTCTTTATTGTCAGAGCATTTTGAAACAATCGTATTCTACATCTGAGTGTTAATTTCTTCCTCAATTAAAAAAAAATGCTAAAGTACAGAGTAATTTTGGAATTTTCTAGAGCAAAATAGTTTCTGATATAAAAGAAAATACAGTGAGTAAGAAAACATGAATTTCAATGCTTTAGAGACCTCTTTTTTTCTTCAGGGAAACAAAAGGAAAAACAAATCCACTACAGAATATTTTATTTACTGCTTACTAAGAAAAGATATATTGATTCCTTTCTTTCTGTAGTTTCTCTTTCTCAATCTGAAGAGCTATTGGGTCAGCTTCAAGAAAACAGAGGAAGATCTGATTTTTTGAAACCCTTCCCGTTCCCCTTCCCCTTCCACTTCCCCTTCCCCT
>JAAGAY010009961.1:12734-84374 GCA_011801015.1 Ardeotis arabs | reverse complement strand
GCAGTGCGAGTGCAAAAAGGAGCGTGCAAGGGGCGGGCGTGCAAAACAAGTGTGCACAAGGGGCGGGGGAGCGCCGCGCGCGAGGGGCAGTCCCCGTGCGAAACACGTGTGCACCGGGAGTACGAAGGAGCGTCCTCGCCCGAGGGGCAGTCCTCGTGCAAAACACGGGTGTGCGGGGGTGTCCTCGCGCGAGGGGCAGTCCTCGTGCAAAACACGAGTGTGCAGGGGTGTCCTTAGGCAAGGGGCAGTCCTCGTGCAAAACACGAGTGTGCAGGGGTGTCCTTAGGCAAGGGGCAGTCCTCGTGCAAAACACACGTGTGTAGGTGTGTCCTGGTGCCAGGGGCAGTCCTCCTGCAGTCCTCATGCAAAACAGGGGATGTGGGAATGCCTTGTGCAACGGGCAGTCCTTGTGCAAAACAGACATGGGTGGGGAATGTGAAGGAGTATCCTTGTGGAAGGGATGAGCGTCGTGCAAAACACACGTGTGCAGAGGGTGTCCTTGTGCAGGGGACAGTCCTCATGCAAAACAAGCGTGCAAAGAGGGTGTGGGCATGCCTTGTGCAAGGGCCAGTCCTTGTGCAAGACACGCATGTGCAGGGAGTGTGAAGTACTAGCCTTGTGCAAGGGGTGGGCCTCCTGCAAAACATGCGTGTGCAGGGGTGACGTTGTGCGAAGGGCCATCCTCATGCAAAACAGGTGTGGGGGGCATGAGTGTGTCCTTGTGCAAGGTGCAGTCCTTGTGCAAAACAAGCATGCACAAGGGGTGTAGGAGCACCTTGTGCAAGAGGTGCACCTCATGCCAAACGGTGCACTGGGGGCATGGGAGTGTCCCTGTGCAAGGGGCCATCCTCCGGGGGTGTGGGAAACCTCCCCCGTG
Source organism: Ardeotis arabs (assembly GCA_011801015.1). Taxonomy (NCBI): domain Eukaryota; kingdom Metazoa; phylum Chordata; class Aves; order Otidiformes; family Otididae; genus Ardeotis; species Ardeotis arabs. The sequence continues at coordinate 83,497 of JAAGAY010009961.1, read as the reverse complement.
CACAGGAGAGATCACCTCCACGCAGGACAGGCAGACCCTCGTGCAAGGCGCTGCCGCGGTGCCAAGGCATCATCTCCCTTCTGCTGCACTCCCCCACACAGATTTTTTTTCCCTGCTTTGTTTTCCGAACTAGATTACACTGGGCTGCTTTGTAATTTCTAATTAAGGAATCTCTGTAATTCCTAATTAAGGAATCATTCCCGATCAATTAGCCCGCATAAGCAGGATTTCGCTTGCTCCCCCACGCTAAATCACTTAAGCCCCAGCATTTCCTCCTCGCCGCTGAGGCCGGGAGTCGGGGGACTGGGCGGCTGGTGCCGGTTCTGCCACCCGATTTCTCCCTGCGTGGGAGCTCAGTGGAATGGGTTTGTCCCGGTGGAAGGAGCTGGCAAGGGTCCTCCCAAATCCGGCCTCAACACCGCTGATGGAGGAGGCTGCCAGGTGTGTTTTGGGGAGGGGGCAGCTGTGACAAGTTCAGCTCGCGGCCTAGGGAAGCCCGACTTGACGTGCAGGCCCGGATGGATAATTCAGCGTTCCGGTCGCGGCGAACGTAACGTGGGTGCTGTAGCAGCCGCAGTGAGATGGGTTGCTGCAGACTTTTTTACAACACTGTCTTAATTTGGGACAAAACCACTGTTTTAGAGGTGTATTGTGCCGCTCCCAGTCCTACTGCCAGTAATTCGCCCATGCAGCCTCGTTAAAGGTTCCAGTAAATCATTTGCGGAGTCAGAAGCTTGCTGGCTCGCCTACGTGTTAATCGCATGCTTCACTTCACTGTTATTTTCTTTATTTGCCTCAGACAGCGTTAAAATAGTCAAGTCCAACTTAAAATCGACAGGAGGGGCACGGATAATGGAGAAAGAAAGTTTAGGCCTGGCCCGCTTTGTAATTAGTGCAGTGCGAACTCCTGGGCTTTTTAGGTTACGCTCATTAAAACATCTATGAACTGTTATTTGTTACACAAATGTCATTCTTTTCTATATATGAATGTGGAAATATTTTAAAAACTGTGTCAATATATTTTTATACACACTTACTTCGAAGCATATCCCCCCACAAGCCCAACTTTTGCTCCCTGGGGTCAGTGGCCAATGTCCGCGGAGCGCAGAGCAGCCGTCCTCCCACTGCAGGGTCTGCCGCGCCGGCAAATTCGGGTGATTCGGGGGCAATCGCATACTTTACAGCCTAGACACGGTCACCTTTCCTGATTAGCATCACGCTTGCGGGACTTTCTGACTAATTTCCCGTTAACATCCACGTCACTGTCCATAAAACCGCCCGCTCTTTGTCAGGCAAGCCTGGTATATCATTTACTGAGTGCGTAAAACTCTACGGATTTTTACCCAGTTTTTTTTGGAAGTGTGGCCTCTCTTTTGGTCCAATTTGATCTCATCTGGATAGGAAGCGATGTCCCCCAGGGTTGGGAGGTCATAAACAACCCTTCTTCCCACTTGTGGTGTGATTTCCCAGAGCAGCCCGTCCTCTGCGTGACTGTGACAGGAGGGGTGAGAAAGCCTTTTCCAGAGGTGCTGCTAAAAATGACGGAGGGCGTGAATCTGTGCCCAGCTTCAGTACAGTGACTGGAGAAGGACAGAGCAGACCCAAGACCCCTGTAGATGCTGAATGGAGCGAGGAAGAGCCTATTCGAACTACGGCTTTCAAGAAATTGCTCGCGTTCCTCCCTGCAACAACAAGCTCCCAAGAGCCAAGCCCCGGACCCCACGCATGTATCCTGAGCTGGGGCAGGCAGGCAGATTTGCTGGGCGTGTTCCCTTCTCTTCCAAAGTTACAGCCCAGCGCCGCTCCTGCTTTGCAGTTGCTTCATGCAACTGCTGGGCGCATATCCGTCTTTCCTTCCCACCGCAAATCCCAGCTCCCACTGCCTCCCCTGGGCCTCTCTTTCCCACATCACTTGCAAAGCCTTGAGCTGATATTGGCCTGAAATTCTGATGAGGAAAAAGGATCTGCGGCATTAGTTATTAGGAAGAAATCTTTTACGCTGAGGGTGGTGGAGCACTGGCCCAGGTTGTCCAGAGAGGTGGTGGATGCCTCATCCCTGGAAACGTTCAAGGCCAGGTTGGACCGTGCTCTGAGCAACCTGATCTGGTTGGAGATGTCCCTACCCCTTGCAGAGGGGTTGGACTGGGTGGGCTTTGAAGGTCCCTTCCAACCCAAACCATCCTGTGATTCCATGATTCTATGAATTTCTCCTGAGGTGTGAAGCAGGAGGAGATCTGTGCTCTCTGTTCCCAATGAGGTTGGGTTGAGCAGCGGGGCTCCTGTGGGCATGGAGTGGCACCAGCTCTGAGCATCCATGATTTAGGAGCCGGGGTGCCAGCAGGAGAGATGGTGTGCTTGCTGTCCACAGCTGCCCAACTCTATCCCTTGGCCTTCTCCGTGCCTCTGCTGATGCCCCTTCTCTGACGCAGCCCTTGGAAACCACGCGCCGTTGGGATGCTGTCAAGCCGGAGGGCAGCCCGGGAGCAGGGCGCAGACCCAGGCAAGCGGGATCGGCGCAGGGTTAGACCCAGCCCTTCTCTGCTGCCTGCCCAGCATCGCCCTTCGCAGGAGCCCTGCCATGGGGGGCTCCTCCTTCAGCCAGGAGCTTCCGCTATTGCTGCCTTCTGCCGGCCAGAGTTCCTTCCTGGTGAGCAATTAGCTCTAATTAACACACAATTAGAGGGCTTCTACACCATCATAGCCAACCAGTGGGATTTGAGATACTAATCACTGCCCTGAGCCCTGCCAACTTCCTGCACACAATTCCCTTCTCTAGTTATGGTCCGGACAACCAACGAGACTGACCATCAAGTGGCTGCAGTGAAAGCTCCCTTTAAATAAGTCCACTTTTCTGAGGCGAGCCATTCCTCGGTCAGCTGGAGCTCACTCTCAATTCAGATGAGTGAATTCCCAGACGAGGGACAATGACAAGACAAACAGATGAGGATGGTGCCATGCCAGAGCAAGACACTCCGCAGTGGGCTGGCACCCTAGTTTGATGGGAAAGCAGGAAAAAAAAAAAAACAAACACAAGTCCTACTGAGTTCATGTTCCTGTATAAATCTGAAAATAATTGTTCAGGAGACAGACGAGAACATGAAGCAGAATGAAAATACTTTAATGTTGTTCAGGCACTTAATTCCGAGGAAGACGTCCATTGACAGAGCATGGCAGGGTGCGTGGTGTTTATCAGCCCCTCAATTTTCTTTGGCAGTGGGGCCATAAACAAGAACAGAGCAGCACTGAGTCTCTGAAGTCCAGAAGAAGTTGCTTGGCTTTGGAAGGACTCCGTAAATATTAGGACAGGCGCTATCTTAAAAGGCTTGATGCCTTTGATTATGTTCCCGTGTCTAGCTTCCTCCGCTTATTTTTGTCTCATCGTCTCTAATGTTGAACTGTGTTGCCTGTAGAGAGGGTTGTGAACTGAAACACCACTGCAAATTTCTTCTGATGGAGCCTGAGCTCCAGCAGAGAAATTGACAGACTGGGAGCAGTGTTTCCAGCCATGGGCTCAAAACGTGATTTTTTTTTCTAATGGCAGAGCACTTGTGGCTGTGGTAGTCCAAGGTCATGGGTAAGGTAAGGTCTGTGAGGAGAGCTAGTATCTTTTTAAACCCAGAAAATAAAAAAAAACCCACACAAGCCCCCAAAAGTAAAAATTTTAGACACACTGGGCCTTCACAGTATCTGTCTCACTATGAGGAGGTAAAGTGTTCGAAATATTTCCCAAAAAGACTTTGAGACTTTAAAAAATTAGAGTGGACATTGTTTCCTAGTAACATGACTCTAGAAGCTGGAGCTTTCAGTAAGCATCAAGTAGAGGTAGGCATACAGCAAAGTGATGTGAGCTGACAACACTCGTGTGACTCTAGTAATGGGTGTGGGACCTGTGGGTTGGATTGGAGAAAGATATGTGGGTTGGGATGGTGTAGGACCTGTGGGTTGGATGTTGAAGGGCATGTAGGTTGGGATGGTGCAGAACCTGTGGGTTGGGTGGAGAAAGATATGTAGGTTGGGATAGCGTAGGACCTGGTGGTTGGGTGGAGAAAGATATGTAGGTTGGTATAGCATAGGACCTGTTGGTTTGGTGGTGTAGGACCTGTCAATTGGGTGATACAGAACCTGTAGGTTGGGACAGCCTTGTTGCTGCAGCTCTGGCTCTGGCCAGCTCATGAACACTCATATCAGAGATCCTATGCTCTGCTGCAGCCTCTGTGTGCTAGGAACTAGCTTACAGCTCCTGTCCCACAGGCCACCAAATGGAGGCTGGATTTGTCCATGTGTCCTCAAGAAGAAAGGGGTCCCCCACCATCTTATTGCTGATCTCCTGAGTCACCACAGCTTATTGTCAGCGGTCCTAATGCTCCTCAGGGAAGAGGTCTGTCATAGGGTCTAATGGGTCATGCCAGTCTGATCACGTTCTCCTCCAGACCATGGCAGAGTTCCCATCGCCTTCAGTGAGAACAGGGACCCAGCCATTGTCTGGACATCTTTGATATTTTCTGGACTGAAAGGAGCTATTTTTGTGTAAGGAAGGTCAAAGTGAGAGCAGGGACATGGGAGGAGGGTGGATGACTTCAAAGCTCGGCTCTGAAGTCTCCACAGGCAGGAGCCCTCCCTCCACCCATGTGGAGACAGGCAAAGCAGCGCCAACAACCTCACTTTGAAGGAGGATCCTGAATGCTGTTTTTTATGATGGAAAGGTCCTTCCAGAAGAAGGTTTCATAACTCCCTGGAGTGTATCGGCCACTTGGCTTGCTCCTTCTCCACTCTAAGTTCAGCCCACTCTCCTCGCTCTGGGTGGCTGCGGTGCGATTCTGCATTGTCTACATGGTTTGGGGGATAAAAATCCGATCCTAGCACGTATTTGCATTTAACAGTTCCCTTAGCACAAGATGTGAGCACCCTGTGGCCTTGCCAACCAAGGATGATGGCTACCCAGGCTGAGCCCAGGGCTAACGCACGGCAGGGTTTCATGCCAGCGTGCACGTGCCAACACTGCGTTCAGTGGCACGACTGAATATCGTAGCCATTAAACCGCTTCCCGTAAGAGGTAACAGCCTGTCCTGCTGGTTCGAACCTGTGAGTGGTACTTGCGACCTCTGCGTAACTCAACGCTTGATGTTTTAGCAGAGGGAGGAAAACCCTCCTCGCAGCTATTAACCCTGCAGTTGGGATGTCTGCTTGACTAAGTCTTCTTTACTCTGTCCAAGGAATGCTTATTAGAAACCTAAATTCGATGGAAACGTCAACAGCAACCCCTTCCTTCGTTTGCTGTTGGCACCTTGGCGTGAGTCACGCTGGCAATCTGAGATTTCACAAGGAAGGCGTGTAGGGGGAAGGGAAGCCATTGCTTTTGGTTTTTTTTTGCAAGAGAGATGTCACAGAAAATGAATTTCGCTGTGGAGTGTCTATCAACTGCAAATTATTGGTATTTGGGGCAGATGTATAATGCTTGCTAAGAAACAAGAGCTCTGTTTGTACGTGTGCATCCTGTTGACTCTCTGGTTGCCCATAGGGTGGCCCTCTGTGCTGGTGGCAGGACCCGGGGGTAGGTACAGAGAGGAGGATGCTGCTGCTGCTGCAAGCGTGTCCCGGCTCCAAAGCCTGAGAAGGGAGGTAGTTCAGCTCATACCTCTGACGGCAATGTCCCATGGCCCTGCTCTCCTCCAGAGACCCAGCATCTTTCTCTGGTGATGGTATCACACGTAGTTGCACAACATACAACGACAGCGAGGAGATGAAGAACATCATAGTCAAGACGTGACATGGGAGATGTGGTCTGCCAGGGCTTTAGGCCCATAAAGGAAGTTGAAAAAAAAAGGCTATGATTCCTGTTAAATGCTATAATTCATTTTTCTGCTGATGTGTTTTAGGTTTGGGCTGAAGAACGAGAACATTTTTTACTTCAGGGCACTTGCAATTTGCTGGTTTGGCTCCTTTTCCCTCCATGAATACTTGAGCCGGTTGCTAGACAAACAGAAACCTCACAGACAATTTCCATTTCAGCTTGGTTTAGCCGAGACCCCGGTTTCCCGTTTAAAATAAAGCTTCCAAGTGAGAACTCGTGCAAACCATCACCTACCAGCTTCTGCAGGGAAGGAATTAAACTCGGCTCACGGCGCTGGGATGGGCAGCCCGTGGGTGAGCTGCCCGCCACCTCTGCCCATCCCCGGCCTGATGATGTGCCTCTCGCTCTCTCCGAAACGGTCCCTGTCCCTTTGGCATTACCCCCTGCCAGCAGAGACGCAAACTCACACATTGGCAGACCTGTTTCCCCCCCCTCCAACAGTTACCCGGCTTCAGGAAATACTAATTGCCCAAACTTTTGCCTTCGGGATGCGTTCCTGGGAAATTAATTCCCCGGAAGCGGCTTTCAGCGGGCGATTAGCCTCACAAAGGTGGGCTAATCTTCTCTTGAACCCCACTCCCAGGGGGAGCACTGGGTGGGAAGCCCACTTGGCTGGCACAGCGTCAAATGGCTCTTGAAGTGGGATTGGGACACGCAAGAGCTGAGTTGTTTGGAGAGAGTGAACGATCTTGGTTATCAGCTGGGGCAGATGGACAGTCTGTCTCTCCTCGCAGCCATAAATCCCATGAGCTTGGGCTCCTCCCTGTTCTTCTGAAGGCAAGGCCCTCTTCCAAAACCTCTCCGAGATGCCTGGTGGCAGCACGTGCCGCTAACTTGGGCAAGAGTTTGGGGAAGGCAATACTCCTTCCAGCTTTGCTAAGAGCAGGGCTGAGCTCGGGCTTCTCAGTCATTGCTGCGGAGGATTTTTGCCTTGGCTTGAAGGCAGACGTGTGGCTCTTCCTGAAAAGCCTCTCTTGGCTTTTTTTAAATTTTATTGCATGGAAAGCCTGAGAGCACCCTGGGTGGGCACCCAAAGCGTCATCAGCAGTAGGACCGGAGAAGGGGAGTGATGCCATCCCCAATGGCTCGCCGGTGGCACCACTGATACCTGGCGCTGCAACGAGCCTCTGCTAACGCTGGGGTTTCACCAGTCCGATCCCTCTGGCGGGCGGCGGCAGGAGACAGATGGAAGTCATTTAAGACGATTGCATTTTCTCTCTCCCAGGCTTTTTGTTTATCTGCCCTCTGCACACCTCACTCCAGCTCTCAATGCTTGAACTGCCATTGCTAGAATAAAAACACGTCGTCTGGCTGCAGTCGCGTGGGGCGACGAACGTGAGCACCAGGGTTTCTGGGTGAGGCAGCATTTCCCAAGGTGCCGGAGCAAGGTACGGCCATTTCCTCAACACCAAGGGAGTCTTTGCATCCAGTCTGAGATGAAGCAAACCTCATCTGCAGCCAGACTCAGGCTCCTACGGACAACCCGCTCTCCTGCACGGCCTTGTGCAGTGCGATGGCAGTGCGATACCCAGCGGACTGCAGCAAGCCCCTTCCTCATGCTAGCAACCATGAGGCATGGGCTGCAGCATGGTTGGACCTCTGGGGAGAAATTCAGCAGCTTTAATGGGCACCCTGGTGTCCTGTCTTTGAAGCAAGCAAGCAAAGAGCTTTTGGTCTGAGGAAAAAAAAAAATTTGGAAGGCACATCTTTTGTTACAAGGCATGGAAAACGACTCACCGCAGGAGTGGCGTGATGGGGGTGATTGACACAAGCCATCTGGAAATGTGGCAGTTTTGTGCGACCTGGAAGCTGCCAAAACATGGGGACAGAACTGCTCTCCAATCCACAAAAAAAAATATTTCCATCAGCTCAGAGTTCAAGCCCATGAGGCAAACGCAAGACCGAGCCTGGGGACTGCGTGGGGCAAACGGTATGGTAGGGGCTGACGAAGGTGGCCCTTGAAGCAGAGGTCTCGCAGGGCAGCGTAGGGCCCATAGATGACCATTGACTGTAGGGGTGCAGGATTCAAGGCCCCGCTCCCCCAACGCACATCTTGGCGGGCTTCCTCGGGACTCCAAGGCGATGACTCGCATTCTTCAGTGATTTGCTGAGCCGTGGCATGTATTAGATTCCTGAAGGATTCACATACTTGGCAAGGGGGGTTTAGAAGCAATTTCTTTTTTATTGCTTTTTTTTGCTTATTGTTCTTTGTTCTGCTAATAAATAAGTACATTCCAGAGGCTTGACATCACTTAAGGGGAGAAGATTGAAGGTAGGAAATGAGAACACAAAGGAAAGCAGAGCCACAGGCAGAAGAATTGCTCCTTGCCTTATTTCTTGGCCAATTTTCCAAATGCCAGGCTCTTTTAGGATTATCTGTATCATAATTCAAGCAAATGTCTTTCCATTGCACAGCTCTCGAACAGCTAATATATCTCCTTCACCCGAGGTCATAGCAAGCAAAGGTAAAAAAATATTATTTAACAGCAAATAGTGGAACCTCTGAGGAGACACTGACGCTCTGTTTCTGTCTTTGATAAGAAGGGATGGACAGTTGGCATCAGCTCCTCATCCCAGCAGCTCAGAGGTGCTCTGAGGTTTCGTGTAGCCCAAGAAAAGGGGAAATCAAGGCTGGATCTGTTTTGAAATCTTAACCAGCAGCAGAATCGAGGGCAGGCATATTCCAATTTAAGTTAACAGGTACTCTACAGCTTTTATCCACGGGAAAGTCCTTAGCCAAACTGGTGAGAAGAGAATCACTACGCTACTAGAGGTTGCAAGATTAAGCTGTAAATGAGTTTTTAAAATAAGGTAAACTCCCTTGCTTCGAGGCATGAGCTAGTGAAGATGTGGAATAAACCTTCTTGGGACAATCTTTCCGTGCTTGCCCACTTCCAAGGTTTTTAGACCTTTTTTTTTGGAGACACAGCACTGGGCTGACGATGCCAGCAGGCTCAGGGATTTGAGAGATACAAAACTATGGATTATTGTGTGTCTTTTTCTACAGGCTTCTGTGTAAGCCGTTGGTAGGAAAGGTTCATAGAGGATTGCATTTAATGCAGTTTTTTTGGCTGCTGCGCTTCTCATCCGTTAACTAATGAGCTGCCACAAGCTCAGACTCAAAGCGGAACCAGGCAGTGCTTTATTTCAGTTAAATGAAACGTGAGAGCAGCATTTTGGTGTCTCTAACTCCAAAGCAACAGCAAGGTGTTGATTACTGTGAGAAATAAATTAAGCATTTGGGCCTTGATTCAACAGTGCATTTAAGTATACGCCTACATTTTAGCAGGGCTATTCCGAAACTGAAAAGGAGGTGAAGGCTTAATTATGTGCCGAATCAAGGGCTTCCAGCTTGGAGAACTCGAACGTTAAATGTCAGCATGAAGGCAAATTCCTATGTCCGGTTACAAATCACTAGGATTTATAATCGCTTTATATCCTGTAAACGCTGACAGCTTTAAATATAGCACCATGGCTGTGATAAATTGTTGGCATTTTTTTCGTTAGCCTTTTGTAACTAAATTTAAGGTATCCATTTCAGCATGATCCAATTAAGGAAGCGTAATCGGAACAGCTCCCCATGCAAGAGGCCACATCTATTTCTGTCCACGAAGCTTAAGTCTGCATTTCTGAGCTCATGATTTATGTCAGACTTTAAATTAATAATGAGGCATCTTTCCACAGGCAAATATTTGTATTGCAAGACCCATTCAGCACAGACTCAGCAGCCAGCCAAGGCTTCCAGAGCAGCCAAGATTCAGTTACGATGACAGCACGGGTCCGATTTCAAACATCGCCTGGCCTTGCACAGCATAAATCCTCACCAGGCTGGGGCACAAGCCTGGGGACACAGCGGATGTGGGATGGAGTCCGGAACCGCCTGAGAAATACCCAAAGAAAATGAGAGGACTTCCACCTTAAGCCAACAGCAAAACTGGACACTGGGTGACCAACACTGAAGGATAAAACTGCTTAAGCACCAAATTCTCCAGGGAAATCAGGACAAAAAAGTTGTATTTCACATGTCCAACCTGGCCTTGAATGTTTCCAGGGATGGGGCATCCATCACCTCTCTGGGCAACCTGGGACAGTGCTCCACCACCTGTGGAGCACCACCAGTGTAAAAAATTTCTTCCTTATGTCCAGTCTGAATCTCCCCTCTTTTAGTTTAAAACCATAACCCCTTGTCCTGTGGCTACAGGCCCTGCTAAAAAATTTGTCCCCATCTTTCTCATAACCACAATGTGGAAGCAGGCACACAGGACAGGGATGGCAGGAGGCCTGAAGATGCTCCCTGATCCACATATCCCAAAGGCAACGCGTGCCAAGTGCTGGCTGAGTCAGCGGCAGCACATGGAGCAGGGTCTGGGTCTCCCAAGTCCCAGAGCAGCACACGAACTAACTTCTGTGCCATCCTTCCTCTTAAATGGCTGAGCTCAGCCAAAGCTAGGAGGCTTACATCTGTTTTGCTCTCATTCTCTCTGCCCTGGCATGCTCCCATCACTAAAAGAGTCGACGTGTCCATTATAAACCTTGCGCTGAGTACTTTGCTATTAAGGAATCTGGATCACCTGTAGTTTTAGGCAAGCTCTTAAACACCTGACCATCCATTGACTAAGGAGATGCTCCTTGCTAGCCCTGCAAAAACCTTCAAGCCAAAATCTGAGCTACTGCAGATCAGCGTCTCCCCAGCGCTACTTTTAGCACGGATCACCCCTGGGTACCCAAGAGAGCCTTGTTCCCCTCCACAGTCCCTTTCCACGCACCGCAGGGCAGCAGGAATCATCCCCAGATAAAATAAGACAAAGGTCTAAGTCTGGCCATGAGCTTTGCTTCAAAAATGTTGGGAGATGCAGTTCATTTGCTCCTGTGGCTCCTGATGGTCACAGCAATCAGGACAATGCTCTGGGCAGAACTTTTTACCATCACTGCAATTAAGTTCTGCTCGTTTCTCCTCAATCCAGGCCGTGACCACACAGGTAGGCATCTCACACTGCCCTGAATCTCCTGTGCCACCATCCCCAACCTGCTCTGGGGGGCCTTTGAACCCCTCTTTTTGCTGTCAGTGTCCTGCCCAGCATAATCCTAGACCCGCCGAGATCCACTCGGATGCCAGGTTTAACTCTTGTGGACCCAGTTGAGATGGGCAGGGCTCCATCTCATTGCTACCGACCCCATCCCCCCCATTATTGGCAGGCAGGCAGGCCTATCAATAATGAAGTTAACGATGCTTTGAATTACATCTGCGCGTTGCTCTCCAGTGGCTTGGGACTGTGGAAGAATTTATCTGCTCTGTTTCTGCTTTTCCTTTTTGGTTTTTCTCTGGGAACCATCAGCTTCCTTTAAGTTATTTTCACACATCCACACGGGAGGTTCTTTGGAAAAAAGAAAAAAGACATAATCCAGAGCGGTACTACTTTTTTTTTTTGCAGAGCCTGGCAGCCCAACATGAATCTGAGAGCAGTGCAGCCTTACCTGTGCCTCTCAAGGGGCTCCCCAGGCTGCAGCAGAGATTAATTAATGGGTGAGTAAGCACTGCAGCTCTCCCCAGCCTGGCAGCGGAGCACAAAACTGACTTCAGCAGAGAAGAACGGCTCGGCTACAAGGATGGTGAGCGATCGGTATCGACTCAGGCAATATGAGGCCGGTTTGGGTTCATTAAGGAAATCTATCCTCTGCTGTGAAGATAAGAAAGAGAGGCAAAGGGAAGAAGGATGGCATCAGTCATGGTTTCGGCTAATGGTCATTTCAGCCAAGCAGGGGGTTTATCTGGAGTCTGCAAAAGAGTTCCCTCATCCAAAATGCAATTTGGTGGTGGGAAGGGCCTCACTTCCCCAGAATTCAGTTCATAACTGCAAAGCCATTGGCGAGCTGCTTTGCCGAAAACAAACCGGAGAGCTCAGCATTAGACTGTCGCAGATGTCAAAGTCACTGCTGCGAAGAGAGAACCCTCCAGACTGACGCCTCCATCAGTTCAAGCTGCTGCCGAAGGGAGCCGCGAGTTACCAGCTCGCTGCCCGAGCTGGCCCCAGGCATTGCGAGGAAGCATGGGGCAGCGTTGCCCTCGGGTGTCCCCAGCTGACCCCAATCAGTTCGATAGAATTCATTCATCATCCCTCGCTGCTTATTAACATCATTAATGCGGTGGAGCCCACGAGTCTTGTGACACCACCCTCCATCTGCTCACCCCGCCGCGGTTCGGTTTTCTCTCTGGTTTTCACACTGCCTTCATTCCCACCGCGCTTAGCTGAACATCTTTCCCTCTCTCCTTTTCTCACCCTGTCTGGTGACAAACCAAAACTCGGTATGGTTCGTATCAAGGTCAGAACTGGCTGACAGACTTGAAAAGCATTGACAGACTTGGGCAAGCATTCGCTACAAGACAGCCTGGCGCTGGCGGGGACAGATGACAGCAGAAATATAGTTTTTCCACATAGGAGACCAAAATATATTTTTTTTCCTAGGTATTCCTCATTCAGGGCAAAGCTGGTGATGTTTTCCCACTGCAGCTTGTTTGAGGGTTCAGCAGCAGTAACCAGAGACAAATTCATTTGGTGGCACTGTCCTTATTTCTTATGGGCCTGTCATTAGTGAAAAGTCATGGTAAAACTGCCAAGTGTGATGCTTTTCTTCCCTTAAGGATGAGCTGAGGGCTTCTCACCTCTGCTCAGAGCCTAAACGCAGCAGTGCTGAAAGAATACGCCCAGACAAGCTGCAAACTTTGCAAGGCTGGCGTGAAAAAGCCAAGACAAAGAGACCTCGAGGAATGACAGAGGCCACAGCTCCCTGACCCCGGGACACAGGTGGTACCGCTGGAGCTGTGATGCTGAGTCCTGCTTTGATTTTCAAATAGCTCATTTATTCTCTCCTCACCGCTAGACTCTGCAATTATTTGTCCTTGGTTTTCCCAGCTCAGGGCACCCAGCATTTGCTTTTACCCTCCCACAAATCTTGCTGTGCAAGGGGCAAAACAAGCCCTGGCTCTGCGCAGAAACCCAAACCTTTGGAGCCATTTACAAAACTCTGCTTGCTTTTCAAATGTTCTCTTCCTTGTTGGTCAACCCACCCCATAAAATGCAGGCACCGCTCTTGAGACGGTCTGCGGCACAGACCCGGACTGGGCTTAATTTTCAACTTGCAAAGGGAGGAAGCAGAAAGGATCACCGAACCCTTTCCTTCGGGTAGGAGGTTTCTCACAGACCTAGCCAGGCTTCTGTTAGAGCTGAATTACCAAGCCAAGCCCTCGTAAAAGTGCCAAAGGACACCCGCATCACAGCCAAGCAAGTTGAGGAGAACTGGGGAAGAGCACAGACCCATCAGCGTTGCTTCTTACCAGCTCAGGGATGCAAACCCTTCCTCTGAAAAGCCATTGCACATGATTCGGCCTCGGGAGCATTTCTCCGACAGCCCCAGGGTGACATCTCGTTTTGGAATAACATCTGCCCTTGAGGGCCAAGTCCTTTCAAACTGCTGCGGCGGATAGCAGAGAGCAAATCCAACCTCGACGAAAGCCCAGCTTCCCTGACATCTGGAGAGGAGTGAAAAAAAAAGTGAATGCAGCAAGCAAGCAAGCAATCAGTGCAGAGTTTATTTTAGCAAACTCTGGCGAGTTAAATAATCTCAGCCATGATTAGCACTGGGGCTTAAAAAAAGTAAACATTTAGCAGAACATCTTCAACATGCCCCATAGAGTCAAAAGGCCAAGTTCTGCATGCAGCGTGTCGGTACTCCTTGCTGTCGCAAGCTCTGGGCTCTCAGCACTCTCAGACAATTGCAACGTTATGCAAGGAGCTTAAATATAATTATGCTTCTTAAAAAGCCGAAGTATTACAGTTTTATTTACTTTCTGTTCCAAGTCTAAGGGTTTCTATGCTTTCTTCCTCCTGTGTGAGGATCAGAAGTCAGAAATTCGGTAGATTTACCAAGAAACAGCAACCGTCATGGTGCCTGCAGTAAATCCAGCCTGTGAGACCTTCGCAATGGCTGCCTGTGGTTCTCCTTCACTTCAGCAACCTTTCGTTCCAGCCCAGCACGTTTGCACACAAGCCTGCCAGTCACCTGCCTTCCTGCTTCGGGAGGTCAGCGGAGGTGAGAACCGGCCGTTTGCATCCACGTCGCACAAAAAAAAATCCTCACCTGCATCATTTTACCGTGAGTTTCAAGCAGGCACCTCAGGTCTTGCAAGCCTTTGTCCAAGTAGAGCTAGTGCGTAGCACGGCTTGCTCTGCGGTGAGGGAACCTCTGCTCTGGATCGCTGGTGACACTGGTTCCCAGTAAGCTCTGGATGTAATCACATCGAAAAGAAACCAGTTGCCTGGCTCGTTCACCAGATTACTAGGCACCTTATTCGAGAAGGCTTAAAGCTAGTCTTAATTAACAAAGGTACTATTGAATGAGCTGGATCCTGTCTTACCCTCAGTAAGAGGATTGCATCTCAAATACCTCATCATGGACACAGAACCTAGTGTGTATGTCTGTGTTTGGGGTAGGCTGCGAATTTGGAGTGAGGCCAATGGAGCGCTCTCTTCTCTCCCTGCTTCTGTGTTAGCGTCTCTACGGTGGGGTTGGGTCTGTTGCTGATGGAGAAACCTGGGACTCGGCTTAGCAAACCCATCACTGGCCTAAGGAGGCATGTTGGGGTAGTGACGCGGAGCAATAAAGCCAACCCAAAGGAACGAAGGGGCATTTAATTGCTTCAGAATGACTGGAAGATGCCATAGCCTGGGTGAGGGGAAGGGTAGAGGCTTTCCTCCCTTCCAGTGGGTGAGAATTGCCAGCAAGGATCTTTCCTGGATGCAGGGTTAAACCAATCTGACCGCATAAGCACTTGTAATTGTGGTTCTTAATTCATGCGGTGAACAAAGACGCAGTGTTTAGTTTGGATGGGAGATGCCTCCTCGCCTTCCCAGCTTTCTCTCAATCTAATGGGAGATACACGCCAGGACTTCTCCTGCACCGGGACAACAGGCGATGCTGTCCTGGTGCCGGTGGTGCAAAGATGGCAATCCGCGTGCACTGTGAGTTTGGCTCGGCATGGCAGGACCGGATTTCCCTTCTGTTTTGCAGCAGGCAGCGCTTTCAGCCCTTGAGGGATGACGCTTCTGATGCACAGGGGTGGGCACCCTTGCCTGCTTCCCATACCTCTGACGGAAGGGAGACTCTTGCTTTTTGGGGCACAGGGCAGCGCAGGTGCATAGTGGGGCTCAGCAAGATGCAGATTTTCTTCAGCTCAGTTTTGGCACCATGCCCTTGCTCTTACCAACTGGGAATAAAAACTGAGTCAGATAAACGGGAAGCAAATCTTAATAAGCCTGTAAAAGCCACCAGCTTGCTGGGATTTAAGAGGCAAAAACGACAGAAGAGGCATTACTGCATGTCTTCCTTGTGACCATCCTGTCAACTTTTCAAGCGCCACCTGTGAAGACCAGAGTTGGCAGAGTTTAGAAGAAAGAGAAGGAATAAAAACCTCTTCCTGACATCCTTAACGCGTCGAAAAAGGTCCCTGTAAGTCTTTTTTTTTTTTTTTTTACAAAAATCTGTTTCCAATTGAGATTAGCTCATTTCATGCAAGCAGAATACACAGTGCTCTTGGAAGAGGCTACCCACTAAAAGCTCACACAGGCGTTCCTAAAAATGGTGGGTTTGCTGTCAGAAATCTTGAACTGGGAAACAGGCATCTGAGCCAAGTGAGATTTTTGACCTGCTCTGTCGTTGGACCTCTTCCCACTTAAAGTCTTAGGCCAAATTTCACAGCAAGCCAACCATTTGATTTGGCAGACGTGCTCGGGCCAGACCTGCCTTTTAAGTAGTGCTGAGCCCTTAAAAAGAAAATACACAGCTCCACAATACAACAAAACCAGCTGTTCTTGAACAGCAATCAAGAGGGACAATAAGTCTTCTCATGTTGGGAAGAATTAGCAAACCCTTCCTTCCCACCGAGCCAATATAAGGAAGGGAAAGGCTCGGCAAAGGGCTGAGCAACGCTCAGAGTAAACAGAGGTGAGCTGCAAAGTTGTCTCTGGACTGAGCCCTCAAACAATGGGGCCCAAAGGGAAATGGAAAAGCAAATATTAATGTTTTGCCTTTCGCATGGCCCCAGAGAAAAGAGAACAATGCCTTCAGCTGGACACCACCTTGATGTCTTCCTCCTCCTCCCCTCGTACTCTAAAATGTCATCTTGGGACCCGTGATTTCTTTGAACGAAGAAAGCGATTGCCAAGGGCTGCCTGCTGCCCAGTGGAGCCCTTCTGCCCGCTTATCCCATGCCAGAGTGAAGGACAACTAAATTGTAAACGTGTTCCTGCACTCCCCACCCCAAAGTCACGCTTCTCATGAAGCAACAACCAGAAGCGAATGAGAACCCCTTTGACCTTGGCTGTAGCAATGAACTCCCGTCGTCTGGGATGAGAGCAGGGCTTGGATGAAAAAACATGTGCACCCGGCTCCTCCTGAACCTGGCGGAAAGGGTCAGCAAAATGCCAGGGGGCTCAACAAACTGGGAATATCCTCAAGGAGAGGCAGAGATGAGGTCTTGGCTTGTTCTTTAGGCGTTCTTCGGCGTTGCGGCGCTAACTCAGCCTGGCTTTATCAGAGCTACTGCACTTCAGCTTGCCACCGGTATATTAGCAAGACCAAGGTCCTCTCATAGTGATGGTCCCCTTGAAGGGTGAGATTCAACCACCAGCGAGGGTGAAGCCATACACCGAGGGGAACCTCCCGTGGATGCCACCACAGCGGTGGCATCTGCTAAGGCTGAGCTCCAGGAGACTCTTGCAGAGAAAAGTGCCTTTTCTGGCTGCACCTGGAAGGATTTGTCATCAAGGCAGGTGATGACCAGCAGTCGCAATGGAAACAAAAAGCCAGCTCCTTGGGGCTCTCTCTGGGGCTCAGCATCTGGGGAGGAGACATCAGGCTGTCTTCTCTCTCCGCGCAGCGCTGTGCAAACCACGCTGAAAGGCAGCTGGGCTCTTATCCTGGCCTAATTGTTCCAGAGGCAAACAAGACCAAGAAGAAGAGGAGAGAGCCCTTGCGCTTGGCCATTTGATATAGGGGGTTGTCATGGAAACCCCTGTGTAATTAAAACCTCCCTTTCTGATCTGTTGTGTAGGAGATGGGCTGCATCATTTGGGGCTTTTCAGTTATTGTTGCTGTTGGAAAGTGAGCTGACACATTTTCCTCTTGAAATCAAGCTCTTTCAGCGATGTGACCATGTCTCAGGAAAGATGTGGCACCCCTAGATGCCTCCTGTCTTCAAACAGGACCGCTTACAGCACTGGGGCCAGCAGCACAGCCCAAATCTAGCAGAGATGTATTGTCCTGCTGTAAAGGCAGGACGAGGGATGAAATGCTGTGGTCACCTGCTGAATGCGGAAACACTCCTAGTGCCAAAGATTTCCCAAATTGACGCCGGTGTGGAATGCTCAGCTCCGAAATGGGGAAAGATGTGTGAATCCCTTCTCTCCAGCCTCTCTGCAATAGCTGCTCCGCAGGCTGGCATCGGGCAGAGGGGACACCAAGGACAGCTGAGGTTCATCAGGGGCATGCTGCGTTCTTCTGCTCTGGCTAGACTATCCACCAGCCACCTTCCCGCTGCGTGGTTCTGCTTTGGCTGCTCCGCTGAGCCAGAGTGTGGATGTCCTGGTGCGCAGAATGGGTTTGGCAGGGTGACCCGTCAGAGGTTGTGGTTACCTTCTGAATTAGTCACCTGTGTTGTCTGGGAAATAGCCTTCAAAACTGGAGTTTACCAAGTGAGGAAGAGACTGCGGATGGGCAGGGACATCAGGTGAAGAGGGGCTCTGCAGCTGGAGGGGATGATGTGCAGCCACGGGCAGGTATCTGCTCCCTCCTAACGAGCTGTGTTTGAGCCCATGCAGCCTTACTTTCTGGCACATAAGGAATATTTTAAAACAGAATGATTTTTTCTTCATTTTTCCAGATGTAGCTGAAAACTCAGGTTTCTGTTGTTTGGTTGGTTTTGGTTTTTTTTTTAAATATACCTCCTAGTGTGGAATGAATCACTCTTTTATCATTCCATCTCTCACATTCTTTCCACAATGGGTTGCAACAAGTTTTACCTTAATAAAATCAGAGGAATATACTGAAAAATCTCAATAACAGTGGTGGTTTGTTTTTTTCTGCATAGCAGCCAGTAAATCATGCTGTACACTGTTAACGGAGCAGGTTCATTAAATTGTACCGCTTTGATGTTATCTCTCTGGCTGAGCTGCAGGAAACTCTGGGAAAACACGTGACGATTCTAGGGGAAAACATTTGGTTTGTTCATTAGTATGCATTAAAGCCTGGCTGCCTAGGAGCTAGGCGTCACAAAGTAAATAAAGCAGCTCTGATTTCAGGTGAAAAGCAAGAGCAATATCCAGCCTAACATCCGAGCTGCCTCAAGCTCAGTTTTTGCAGAGTTCTCCGGCAACAACTTTCTGTTGCTGGCTGCTGCATCCCATGGATGGACAGACAGTCCTTCCACCAGCTCCTGCTACAGCTTTGCATGACACGAGGGAGCTGCAGGTACCTCTTCACGCCCTGATCAGAAAAAGCCCCAGAGTGTGGGTGCTACAGTGGAAATAATCTAGTGGGACACCAAGGGTGAGGAGCAAACCCTGTGGTGGGGGATGACCACCTCCTGACAGGAGATGAAGGAGTAGAAGTGTCAGGACAAGGCTGAATCAAGTGTAAGGAGATGTTGCGTCTTTGATACAAAGACACTGGAGAAAAATTGCTGCGAACAGAGTTCCTCAACTGAGGAAAATGTTGAGCTGAGCCGTGGAAAGGAGCTCTCTCACTGCTCTTGGGCAGGCAGGCAGTCAGGGAGGAGCCTTTCCTGGTTTTGAAGGAAGGTTGAACAGCCAAACCAGGGTTCTCCTGGGCCACATTCAATGAAAAGCACTGTTTCTTTGGAGAAAAACATAGGGCTCAATCTCCAGCCATGGAGATGTGCTCAGCCTGGCTGTCCCTCTGCAATCTCTCTTTCTCCACCACGTGCAGCTCCTCCACCAGCATCCACCTTTGCCAGCAACAGCTCTCCAGCTCAGCCCCACACGTGCGGAGGTGGCACCTTGAGAAATTATTTTTGAAGAAAAGCCCAGATGTATGTCTGATGATGAGGAGAAGCACAATGAAAGGAAGGCAGGCAGGATGCTGATGTCCTGGCGTGCACTGTGGTGGCCACAGGTAGCAGGAGTAGGGAGGATGGTTTTTGCAAGAGCCAGGAAAAGGCCAAGGAGAAAGAGTGGGAGGAGGGAAGGTAGTGAGGAGAGGAACACGGAGGAATGGACCTGGGCTGAAGGTCTCCTCACCTGGGGAAGGTTTGGAGATAGTGCTCACCTTGGGGAAAGCTCTTGAAAGAGACAGCGAGGAGGCACAGACATCACAGCTGGTGGGCGAGGAAAATTGGGAGTGATGGACCACATCCGAGTTGGTGTGCAGGGTGAGGGCGCAGGGCTGCCGGCGAGCTGTGGCAGGTCACAGCTGATATTTTCCCCACCGAACGCTGTGCTCAGCTTTAATGCATCTCCCGTGTTTGCAGCAAACCGAGTGAGCTGCTGGGATGCGCTCGTTCTCTGATGGATATCTTTCATTGCTGCAAAACACCGCATACTGCTTCAATAACAAACAAGAAAAAAAAGGCAGCTAAATCACTGCTCCCCTCTCTTTATATAACAATTTATTTTACAGCCCAGTTGCTGGCAGCGGGTGCGGTTACCATCAGGCTCACAGAATCTTGTTCCTAGAAAAAAAAAAAAAGACAGGAAAAAGAACATTTACAGGGCTGCACTGTCAGGCGTTCAGATATTAGATTGTGCTGGGACAAAGCTGGCCTCCAACAGCCCTATTCTGGGAGTGTCTGAACGGCTCCCCAGTGCTGCACAGGAGTTCTGGGGCAGAGGCAGCCTGTCCCAGAGCATCTTCTCCCAGCCGCCAGCTTTTCCAAACCTCCGGCAAACCAGGGGTTTCGGACACCCTCCAGCTCTCCATCAGCCCAACGGGTGAAAATAACAAGCAGGGAGAGAAAGAGATGGAAAAGAGCGCTCGCCTGGGAAACCCAACTGCACCAACACCTTCACATGTAAATGTCCTACACGCACCTCTACATCTGCGCTTACGGTAGCTCCAGCTCAACATCCAACGGCTGGATATAGCGAGAAGTAAAGGCTAGCGTGAACCCATGACAAATTACACGTGTGTGATTATACTGGTGTACATAAGGCCTCTCCTCCTCACTGGCAATAAGAATGACAAAACTGTAGCGTGGGAACCAAGGAATCGCTTACACATCTGGAAGAGAAACAACCCAGGCAAATATTAAATGAGAATAAAATGGATGGTTTTAAATCGCTGACTCAAATCACAAGGCAAAACAGTGAGTGGGAACCTGTGATTCAAATAATTTCTTCTGACAATAAGGCAAGAACGATACCATGTATTTTCCTAGTGGACTTTCTTTACCGTCATGGAGCAATATATGTCTTAAATCAAAAAACCTCTCCCCACCCCAAAAGCTGCTTCGCAGTTTCAACTTCTGAGTCTACAAAAAAGTTACTGAAAACTGTTGGCTTATCTAATTTTTTCTCCTTTTTTTTCAATATGATGATCTATTTTAAGACTGTCTGCTATCCCCAAAAATGCTTAAATCATCACCTCTTCATCCCAAGAGGCACATTCATGTTACACTTTGCTTTCCTTGCCGATGGAAGGAAAAATGCCTGGATGCAGACCCTGCTGTATTCAGCCTTAATTGTGCAAAGTCGCAAACACGCAAAATTACAGTTTCAGTGTTCAGCTTGCCTTGGGATTCGCACTCATGAATGGGTGGGCTCCTTTTCTCACACGTTAAGGAATGGAATAAATGCTTTGGTGTGGATGTCCACCTGGCCACGCGAGGACTGGCCACCCAAGCAAAAGGAGATGTTTTTGCTGTTATTTTTCTTTCACTGTTGCCATGGAAACTATTTTTTCAAGTGTCTTTTCATCTCCTGTGGCTTTCTGGAGCCATCTCCTTCCCGAGCCTTGCAGATCCTGGTGGCCTGAGCCTCCCACCAAAGCACCTGACCATGCTAATGGACATGGGATGGAAGACACTCTGTCCCAGAGATTAGTCATCTTTGGTACTTCTTTGCTGAATTTTGCGGTTTTTAGTGAGAAAAAGGCAGCTACCCACAGGAAGCTACTTGAAGTTGGAGAACATCGGACCCTACGGCCAGCAGAGGCAGAGTTAAAATTATTGTGTGAAATCCTGGCTCTCAGAGAAGTCAACAATGTCCGTTGCCTCTTGGCCAGGATTTCTTAGTCTCTTTTTTCCCTGAATCCTGCTGAGCTCCTCACGCTTTCCGTTCTTTTGGCCATGCTGCAATCCCTCTATCCAGTCATCCGTGCTGGAACTTGCTGTGGGGAGGAAGAGACATTTATAAAAATAAGAGAAGTCTAGGATTGCCACGTATGAAAGATGCGTCTGCAAAGAAGGGTGAGGCGTTGGTGGGTGAGATGCGGAGGCGCAGAGGGAATCACCGCTCACCAGGATGCTCTGGAAGGGCTCCTGCAGAGCAGGCTCCTGTGGGTGCAATACTTGTGTGCCGCTGCCAAGCTGTCTCCAAGCGGTGGATGTTCAGTGGATATTTCTGTGTTCTTCAGTGGAAAAGCAAAACACCTTGGACCTCTGGCATGCATGGCTTCAAAACCCACCACTTTAGGAAACAAAGCACAAGAACGTGTAGAGTTACCAGTGTGCTGTGCTTTCTCTTCCTGCAGGATGCCACTCTGAAGGAACTTAATGTTTGCAGAGGAGATACTTTGGTTCTGACTGAGGGAAAGCTTCCACCAAAGGTAAGAGGAGCGAGATGGTGTGCTTCAGTCAGCTGACAGTGTCTGGAGACTTGAGCATGACAGTTGCTTCTTTCTCTTCTCTTGCTTATTTTAAGAATAGTTCAGTCAAAAAATTCCAGTCGGCCATAATGAATAATGGTTTTTTGTAGTTTTGCAGCTTTTTACATTTCAATCAACAGTTACAATATCCTTCGTCTGTCTAAATGCATTCTTCTTCCAACTCCTGTAGGGAAAGGCAGCGTCTTTGCCTAGAAGTGTGTTAAGGTTGACAGATCTGGAGGAAATTGGTGTTTCTGGCAGGCAAGGTTCCTGCGAAGGCACAACTCTTCTACTACTGCTTCCTCCCAAAATGGTCAAAATAGAGGGACGTAAGGGTTTGCCTTCCGTTCAGATTTGTGGTGAGGATGGTGCTTGAAAATGGAGGGCCTTGCTGGGAGACCCTCTTGTCAGCGATGGTTATTCAAATGGAAGGAGTTTTTGCTAACAAACCTCAAGCAACATCATAGGATGGTTGGGGTTGGTAGGGACCTTTAAAGATCACCTAGGTCCAGTCTTTCGCTAGATCAGGTTGCTCAGAGCCCTGTCCAACCTGACCTTGAACTCTTGCAGGGATGGGGCATCCACAACTCCTCGGAGCAACCTGCTCCAGTGTCTCAGCACCCTCATGACCAGAGGCAGTTCCCTCCGCCTGCCCTCGTGCCTGAGTACCAAATAAGAGAGGAGGAAAGCATCTTTACTGTTCTTTTTCTTGGTTTATTGTTTGGTTTTTTTTTTAAATAGGCAATAAACACTCTTGAAAAGAACTCCTAATGAAGCAGCTAGAAGGGACCTTAATGCTGAAGGCCAGCACTTCTTCCTGGCAGACCTGTGGTCTTCTGCTCCTCCAGAGGAACAGCTGTCTCTCAGACTTTGCTCGATCTGCTGCTGGTCTTTGTGCACTGCCGTGGAGGGTCTGGCTTCATCTTCAGCCAGAGTCTGCTCTCCACCTCCCCTTGTGTGCCCTGGGCTCCAGCCCCCTCCTCATCCCATGCTTGAGGTGTCCTGGATGAGATGGTGACAATGGTGTTCCAGGAGGGTTGGAGGTCCTCAGTGACCCTCCGCCAGCCGGCTCCCTGCACATGGCACAGCCCCCGGTGTCCAGTGGTGGTTGAGATGGGGCAAAGCATCCAGGCGTCCCGCAGACAGGAAGGGTATGTGCCCCGTGAGAATGTCAGTGTGCCACGAACAACAGGAGGGTTGCCTGCTCCTCCCAACCCTATTTCCTTGTCTAACAGTCACACATCCCTCTGTGGCTTGCCCTAGAGGTTGGTGGGCAACTATTGAGGAGACAGAGCCAAGGACTCCCCAAAATCTGCTGCTCCTGAACGGCCAGGGCATGGCCACTTTGTGTGTGCAGGTCTGGTAGCAGCGTACTCCTGGGCTGGAGGCAGTCAATGCCAGCATCAGCCCCAAGGACGTGAGCAATGCCTCAGACACAACCCGCTGCTGCCATTGGCCTCGTGTCTGGTGTTTGCTCCAGGCTCCTGCCTGCCCCCTTTCTGCAGAGAAGGTAGAGGAAACCAGAGATGCTCAAAATTGTGTCATGGTGCTTTTATGTCTCTGTGAGGTTGAACCCACCCCATCTTCTACCTTCACCTGCAACGATGTCTCTATGGGCAGCTCCTCTCTCTTCCAAACTCCCCTTTGGCACGGATGCCCCAAGACCTTGCAAAGACGCCAGCGAAACAAGCTTTTGGACACCTCTGCAGCTCTCCAAAGCCCAGCCAGAAGAGATGACACAGTGATTTGTTTTTAGTGCGTTGAACACGAGGGAATGCAGTTCTGGACTTGGCTGGGTGACAGTCGCTCGTGCTGGTGAGCAGGTTGCAGTAAAAGCGTTTTTAAAGAAAAATATGATTCTTT
Source organism: Ardeotis arabs (assembly GCA_011801015.1). Classification (NCBI taxonomy): domain Eukaryota; kingdom Metazoa; phylum Chordata; class Aves; order Otidiformes; family Otididae; genus Ardeotis; species Ardeotis arabs. The sequence continues at coordinate 59,910 of JAAGAY010009961.1, read as the reverse complement.
GGGTATTTCCCTGTGGGCGTTCCTGCCGTTCCCTGTTATTTCCTGATTGCAGCAGCTGAGTCACAGCTGGCACCGGAGGGCTGAGAAAGTTCAGGAAGAAAACTAACTGGTCCTGGTGTCTCTGGTGACCTCTACAGAAAATCAGAGCTGGAGGTTTGCACATGGATGAGCAGACAGAATTTCAGGTCAAAGACCTGAAATTTGGGCCCGGATCAATGGGAATTAACTGTGAAGATGCTCCGAGCGGGATTTAAGTGAAGGGGGGTGTTTAAAAAGATGTATAAAAATTAGGATTTTTGTGTTTTCCACAAAAACTTGAAGCACCCATCCTTAATTTTGCCCACTCTTTGAACATTGTTGGTGGGCGACATTTTGGGATAGAAGGGGATATATTTTCTTGAGGCTCCAGGCCCTAGAGTCAAACCCTTATGAAATGTGAAGTTTGGGTTTCTCTGGTTTACAAGCTTTGGGGTTAAACAGCAGTTGCCAATGCTGTTACCTGAACTTCCACTAACAGAGCAGAAGCAAAAGGCAAAGTCAGAAAAGCAAATTTTAAAACCAACAATCCCCCAAAATCATGATTTTCTGAGCAGTGACCTGGGGTGGTAGAAGAGGCAGGGGGAGAGGCAGCTGTTAGGGGAAAACACAGCACCCTGAATCCTGAGCTGGGCGAGGCTCCATGTCCCAGACCCCAGCCAACCTTCTCCCAGCCTAAGCATCCTATAAATCCCGTGCAATCCCAAGCTGCCCTTCCCCTGCACCCCACATTGTGTCCCGTACCCCGAACCAGTGAGACCCAAAGGTCACCGACTCATTCGATGGGTGTCACATCAAATGATGGGACAGCCCTAGGCAGGGCTTTTGTCACACAACCTAGTGCAGACCCACATCTCCTTCAGAGGGGAGGCAGGGAAAGTGGCAGAAAGAGGAGGGGACGTCTCCGTATTATTTTTCTTCCCAGACTAGGCTCAGTGCCAACAGGGCTGCCGGTATAAATAATGGAGCGTGATGACAGAGACATTTTTAAAGGAGAACAAATCACCAGACTATTTTTTAGAGCTTCTTTCCTCTAGCTTAAGTGATGCTAATGAGGGAGGTCAATCCGTTTCCATTTCTCCCTGCTACACAAGCTGAGACATTTATCTGTTTTGACAAGCAGGCTCCTAGAGCAGACTTTCATCTTTCAGCTTGCACAGCTCATATGTCCCTTGCGGGGGAAGAAAATGCCTCCAGAGGCTGTGAGGGGACGATACCCTGGGGGATGCGTGCAGCACTTCTTCCTCAGTGCCCTTGCTGCCTGCAACGATCAGCTCAAACGCCGCTGCTGTTGGATCCCACGTCTGAAATGCCGCGTTCAAGGTAATCTCGTAATAGACTGGGGACATCCCGTACTGCAGCAGCCCACCTCCACTGAGGTGACTGGTGATGGAGCCAGCAACCCACAGGCAGGACACAGAGTGCAGAAGAGCAAAGAGAGGATGCTGGCAGCATCTTCATGCTGGGACTAACGTCTTGGCAAGCTAGTGAGAAAGGATGACTCGCAGTGACATCATCTTTCCAGCCCTGATCTCATACCCCAGTCGTCTTGTGTCCCAGTGACCCAGGCAGGAAGCGCTCTCATTTCCAGAAGAGCTGATGCCAGACCACACGCTACGTGCCAGACTGTGTTGGATATTTGGAAAGAGCTCAACATATGTTCCCCTCTGCAGCCAAATCTCTGAAGTTTGGGAGTCAGTCCCCAGGGAGCCAGCTTTCCTGGGAGAGTGCTGCCTTTCCTTCCTGTTGTGGCAGCTGGAAGGGGCTCAGGAGTTCCCATCGGTGGCAAACCTGGGCTCCCAGTGCCTCCTCTATGGGAAATTTGGATGTGTCCTGTCACAACAGGCCCTAATAAAAGTTTTTCCCCATCTTTCGCTTTAGGCCCTGGAAGGCTGCTCCAAGGTCTCCCCGGAGCCTCCTCTTCTCCAGGCTGAACAGCCCCAGCTCTCTCAGCCCGGCCTCACAGCAGAGGGGCTCCAGCCCTCTCATCATCTTTGTGGCCCTCCTCTGGACTCGCTCCACCAGATCCATGTCTTATATCACATGTAAGATAAAATCACCACAGCCTTCCCTGCCATCGTCATGTAGTTTGGCCATCGGAACATCCACCAAAAGGGTTAAAGTCTTGCCAAATCTGGAAAAAAAACAGCTCGTGAGCCCAGTAGTGGCCTGAGTCACAGGCACTCAAGGAGAAGCAGATGTAAGGGAGAGCCACAATGGCTCATGCTTCACTGGATGTCCCCAGGTAGGTGTCTAACAGAGGAGAAGCTAAAAATACACAGCGTGCCATGGCAGCACAGTTGGGAAAACACGTCAAGAAACATTTTCAGGAGAGGCATATCAGGGCGATGGATATATTCTGCCTCTGGAAGGACTTGCTGTGGGCATACGGTCAGGGACTTCTCCTGCTGCCCGGTGGAGCAACGCAGGGCAGGCTGTGTAAAATGGCTTTCGTCACCCGTGTAAAGCTTCATTAGAAAATAGCAATCCCTTCTGCTTGTCCATGCTGAGCCCTATTCTGTTTGTCAGGTGAGATAAGAGCCTGGAAAATGAGAGCTGGCCCCCGTCAGGCACTGCAGCATCCCTCCATGTCACCAAAACCTTTCCTCCATGATTACTGAAACTCTTGCTGGTGGGAATGGCTCTGGGTGAGCTCCTAGGGTCCATACCTAGTTCCCAGCCCCTCAGCTGGTTATGGTCACAATTCACACTGAGTTTTTTGCCTTATTTTACAGGAGAAAGGTGTTCTGCAGGATTCAGCCATGGTTTTGTTCCAGGCTAAGAAAAAAGCCCTGTGGACTGATTTTATGTTTATGTTCAGTGCAAATTTCTGGCCAAATCATCTTGAAAATGCCATCATATGCTCTCCTGCAAGGCTAGCGACACCGAAACATCAAATACTGCAAGACCTTGGCTCAGTTCCTCAAAAATCACAAAGGTTCATTCATTACTTATGGTTCTTACCTCTCCATTCTGCAACTAGCTCGACAACTGTAACACTAAAAGAAAATAAGGGTTTTTTTACAAGCAAAGCAAAGATTCACATCTAATCATCTCTCCTAGGGTTTAAAGACTATGAAATACTGTAAGAAATACAGTAAGAAATAGTGGGGACACTATCTATGTTTCAGAAGACCCGGCTTCTTGCTTTGTTGTCATAAATTGCTGGTTGATAACAAACCTCTAAGAAATATTAATCTTTGAAAAACAACAAAAAAAAAGGGCTGAAACAACGCTGAATTCTTTGGAGCATTCCCATTTGGTGAATGGGCTTCCTGTGCCTGACACTAATTAATTAATCTCCTCAATCTAAATTGCTTCTTCTGCATCCTCAGTCTACAGGAAAACTTAAACAAGACCTGAATGCATAAGAGGAGAAGCTGGATTTATTTAAGGTAGTATTTAGTAGCAGTGATTTTCTGTCTTCTGTCTCCCAGATCGGGCTTGGTCTCCAGGGATGCAGCAGCCTCTGGGTTAAATATTTTTAATATTTATATCCCTGGGGTCAGGGATGTGCGCTGGGAAGGGGTCTAAAGCAGTAAGATGGTAGGAAGGGCAGTGGAGACCCAGGCTGGGGCACATGGGTGATGTTCCCTCTGCCGAACTGCACTGGGGTGATGGAAGCCAGCCGTGAATCACAGTCACAGACTGGCTGAGGTTGGAAGGGATCTCCAGAGGTCATCTGGTCCACACGCCCCTGCTCAAGCAGGACCACCGACAGACAGTTGCCCTGTACCGTGTCCAGATGGCTTTTGAGTATCTCCAAGGATGGAGACGCCGCAGCCTCCCTGGGCAACCTGTGCCGGTGCTTGGTCACCCTCACAGTGAGAAAGCATTTCCTGGTGCTCCGAGGGAACCTCCCGTGGTTCAGTGTGTGTCCGTTGCCTCTGGTCCTGTCACTGGGCACCACTGAAAAGCTCTGTCCTCTTCGCACCCCCCATTCAGGTATTTATACACATAGATATGAGCTCCCTGAGCCTTCTCTTCTCAAAAAGACCCAGTTCTCAGCCTTTCCTCATTGGAGAGATGCTCCAGTCCCTGCATCGTCTTTGTTGTCCTTTGTTGAACTCTCTCCAGTAAGTCGATGACCCTCTCATACTGAAGAGCCCAGAACTGGACCCAGCACTCCAGGGGTGGCCTCACCAGTGCTGAGTAGACAGAAGGAATCACCTCCCTTGATCTGCTAGCAATACTTTATCTAATGCAGCCCCAGATACCATTCTTTGGCAGGCTTCCGGCTCGTGTTCAATTTGGTGCCCACCAGGGCCCCCAGGTCGTCTTCTGCAGAGCTGCTTTCCATCTGGGTGACCCCCAGCACATCCTGGTGCCTAGGATTGTTCCTCCCCAGGTATAGGACTTTGCACTTCTCCTTACTGAACTTCATGAAGTTCCCATCGGCCCATTTCTCCATCCTGTCGAGGTCCCTCTGAACAGCAGCAAGACCCTCTGCTGTATCAGCTTCTCCTCCCAGTCTGGTGACATCTGCAAATGTGCTGGGAGTACACTCTACCCCATCAGCTGGGTCGTTAATTAAGATATTGAATGGGATCAGATCAAGGATTGATCCCTACAATGAAACTGTGGTCTGAGCCAGGCAAGTGTGTGGTGGCCGGGACCTTTGGAGTTGGACGTGTCTTGCATGGGGTATGTCCCTGAGCCAGGGGGATGCCACCGCCCGGGAGGGGACAGCAAGGGACTCAGCTCCATCCAACGATCAAATGCTTCCCCCTAGCGACACAAGAGCACAAGAGCAAGAGTCCCATCGAGATGGAATTGCAGCAATCGCAGGCAAACCCTCTATCGCTGCATAGGGCATGGGCTGGTTTGGGTTTTTTTTTCCCTCAGCCTTTACAAACCAGGTTCTAGAAATGCAAATAACCGTTCTGGAGCCCAGCTTCGTGAAGCTGTACAGTTGCTCCAAGGACCAGCAAGGTACTTGAAGTGAAAACGTCCTCTAAAAGGAGGACGTAGTTGGGTGGTTCATCCATTCAGCATTCACGGGTGACCTCTCCCTGCGGAGAGGCAGCCAGCCCCAAGTAACAGCCTCCTACAGCGCTAACAGCAGGGATGGGTATAGGCGGACATGGGCACAGGCCCCACGGACTCAATTGATGGAGCCCCACCATCTGCTGGTGGGTGACCGCTGCTCCTGCAGTGATGGGGATATTAAAAACTAACTCTGAAACTTAGCTAACGATAATTAAGTCAATGATGTTCTTTATCTATGATAACCTAACAGGTAGAGGACACCTACTCACCCCTAATCAGAAGAATAACACTTTAGGATACTTTAACCAAGGATATTTGTCCAGTTAAACCTTGGGAAGAACATTTAATCAGAATGTTTTGGAGATGCTTTGCATTTGGTGCCAACTATTGAAGAAACTAGGGAAAAGGTAATCCCAGCAGGGGTCACCAGGACCACTGAAAAAATTTGTACCGCTGACTCAAAATAAATAGGTGGAGTAACAGGACTGGGCATGTGTACTAATTTACATCTTAGGTGAGGAGACTTTAACTGATCATTTAATAGACTATTAATGCAGATGTATTGAAAGTTGAATACGTCAAAGTTTTGAGTATAAATATACTGCAGAGGGTCTCACTTGGGGTGTTTGATTTGTGGGAGACCACCAAGCACCCAGGCTTTGGAAACCTGAAATAAATTACCGATGTCTCTCCTGAGCATGTCATTATTGGCTCATTGGACACCGGGCAACAAATCTGGCTTTTTTGGACGACAGGGACCTTACTGGGGGTGGTGGGTTCAGTCGCTTTGCTTTTTTATTCTGCACACCAGCTTTTTGTTTTTAACGACCGAACACTTGAGGAAAAGCGTCCGGGAGCCAGACTGCACATTAAATGGGTAGAGCGTGGAAACACGCACTTCCCGAGAAAACGGCCTCGAAATCTGATGGAAAGAGGTGGGAAGGGGCAGCGCTTTGCCAGGCTGCAGCCCCTAAAGCTGCAAGGTGTGAGGGGCTCCTTTGGGCCCCGAAATCCAAAAGCAAGGCTTGTCTCCAGTCCATCACCAGGTGGCCCTAGACAACAGCTTTTGCCAGTCTTGCTGAACCTTCCCCAGTTGGTTAAACTGGGTTGCTTTTCTTTTACTGGCTTTGGTTTTGTGAAAAGCAAAAAGGCCAACGTCATCTGCAGTTGTCCCTCTTCACCGAGCATCTCCGGGAGATCCTTCTGGCCCTGTCTCCCCTCGGATTGGTTTTGGCTCTGCTCTGGCAAGCAGTACAGGGGGACGCTTCTGTGCCACAGGGTATTGTTTTCCACTGAGGGTGGTGGAGCACTGTCCCAGGTTGCCCAGAGAGGTGGTGGATGCCCCATCCCTGGAAACATTCCAGGCCAGGTTGGGCCTGGTTGGAGATGTCCCTGCTCCTTGCAGGGGGGTTGGACTGGGTGGGCTTGAAAGGTCCCTTCCCACCCAAACCATCCTGGGATTCTGTGATTTGTTTGGTATCAATTAGGGCTCCTTCGCAGTGCTGCACAGGCGGAGGGGACACTCCTCGGCTCAGCTGCTGCGTCTGTAGTGGGGACAGCAAGATGCCAGTGCTGTAATTGTCACATAGGTGCCCACCACTGCTGTCGACCTGGCAACTGGAGAGCATCCCAGTGGAAAATTCATGCAAAGGGGGGCACTGATTGCAAGGGAGGGCTTGATTTGCACCCCATGGGCTGACACCCTCTTTTGGAAATAACATGGCGCTATGGGAAAAGCAAAATGAAACCGTGCCGTTAAAGGAGTTTGCCCAGGGGTAGGTTATCCACACAAAACCCCTGTACTTTAGACGGTCTCAGGAAGGGAAAAGCAGATAACAAATGCTACGTGCTGCCAGCTGGGGCCAGAGCCCGGGGGCAGGATGGTTTGATGGCTGACCTCTGCTCTGGGATGGAGGTGATAGCAGAGGAATCTCTGCCACAAAGACCCCTTGTGGCAGCTCGGGCTTCATTTTTCTGTGTCAACAGGCTCTGTCTGTGAAGCTCAAGCAGGGGTAGGTGCTTTCTTGTTCTGCTCATGGCAGATCCTCGCCTGGCACCAGGGCGATGAATTGTTGGTTGTCCAGGGTGCCGTAAGAAATTCCTGCCTCAGCTTTTAGTCCGTTTCTCCAGCCTGCTAAAGAAACTTAAGTTAATAAATATAAAAGGCCAAAAGAGGGCAGCTTTTAGCTCAGATTCCTTCCCCAGCCCAGCAAACAGAGGTGCTGGCTGGATCAGAAATGTGCAGGCAGGACCAGGACACCAGCAGCTCTTGAGCCACAGGATTTCTCCTTGCTCCCAGCTTCTGGCTACTGAATCTCACAAGCATCAGTGTGGACCTCCCACGGTTTGACAGCAAAGCCCCAAACCAGACTCCTTCTCAGGTCATATACCCACCCCTGCCAATGGTGACATTCCCAAGATTGACCCATTCTGCTCCTTCCCACCCATCTCCCAAAACACATCCTTCCCTGGGGGCAACATCCTCCTGCCAGAAATCGCCTGGCAGCCGATAAGCATCGCTCCAGCTGTAATTCTAGCCCGGTGACGTGAACACGCAGCTCCAGCTCCATTTCTACACTTCATTACATGGCCTGGACCCCACTTGATTGAATTACAGCTTTGCTGTATCGAGTGAAAATTAGCAAGCAGGTAATGTTTGACACGATGGGAAATCACATCGGCGGGCTATCAGAATCTCCATTCGCCACGGTGCCTGGAAGATGCTAAGCAGAGCAGTAATTCCCCAGGCCCCCGAACCTCTGGCACATCTTGCCGTGACGGGGCAATAATCGATGCTGGCGTGATTGCCCAGAGTGCAGCCTTGAAACCGGCATGTCCTGTCCCCCATGCTGCCCGCAGCAACTGGGGGGGACAGCGGGGATGCTCCCTGTCCCCTGCCAGCCAGCCTTGCACCAGCCTCATCCTTCCGGATTTGAGGATTAAAGCTGTTGCTCCAGGGGAAGTTTGGGGCTGGCTGGAGGGGAAGGCTGGCGTGCTTTAGTCAGGTGTGGATTTGTAGCTGAGATCTGACCTCCTACATGATCCTGGTGCATTTTTTTTTTTTTCTCTAAATCAGGCTTCAGCTGACTAAAGTAGCTGTAAACAACCGCACAGGTAAATCAGCTCCGACCAGGATTTCCCCCTCTGGCCACAGAGCAGCTCCTGTAAGGAAGAAAAAAAAAAAAAAAAAAAAAAAAAAAAAAAAAAAAAAAAAAAAGCAGCAAATAAAGTGCTCTGACATTTTGGGGGGGCTAAGCGGAAATTTGTGGTGCAAATCCCCCAAGGAGGTTATAGGAGATGCTGGTGTGCTGCTGGAGAGCACTGGGTGATTCATGAGCCCTAAATCTCCACTGGCCCTGTGCTTTCACTCTCTTTGCCGCACGTGCAGCTCGGTAGGCTCCAAGATTTACTGCCCTGGGAGCGGATGCTGGGAAATCGAGGGTTTTTCTAAGCCTCCTGCTTATCACTCCCAGCAAAGCTAATCCACTTTTTAAAAATTCTTTTCCTGAGGCAGAGTGTCACAGAAAAATTATAGGGCAAAATCTACAGCTCTAACTCCTTCCCCAGGAAAAACAATGTGCAGCCTTGGGGAGGAATTACGCTAGGGAGTGGCTGATTCCGAGCGTAATTGGGGACAGGAATGAGGGAGGGATGCAGGACCATGTGTCTCGCAGACAAACCTGAACCACTACTATGCATCATAGCTTTCAGGTCTCCTCTCCTCCAGCCCCAGGATGTTTGTGAGCACAAAAGCAGTGTTTTGGACCAGTTATTTACCCAGCTGGAAGCCAAGGGAGGGGCAAGGGGTTACTCCCCTCCAGGCACTGCTTGTGCAAAGGGTGTTGGTGGGCTCATCCAGCTGGGAGGATGTCTCCTCGGGCCAGGAGACATCTCCTCGGGCCAGGAGACATCTCACCCACCCCTGGATGTGTCCTGGGCGAAGCCAGCAACATCCCCGCCTCCCTTCTGAGGGCAATTTAGGGTCCTGGGAGTTGCGGACGCAGCAGATAAACCCTAAACCTGCTGAAAGCTCAACCCCTCAAATGCTCAAAGGAGGACATCCTACTTCCCTCACTCTCTGCACACAGGATTTTATTCCCAGCATCCAAGCAGTCGGTTAGGAGGGAGCCAAAGCAAACTGTAGATGTTAAGGGAGAAATTCAAGCGGCATTTTGCCCTGCAAAAATGACGTCTGGCATCCCAGCAAGTGGCGGGAACAAAGGCAGGGAGCTCGCTTCTTTTGTCTCTGCCTGCTCAAGTTCCTCCTGATGAATTTCATGGATTGGGGGAAAAAAAGTGGCAGGCAGAGTTAGGGCTGCGATGCCAAACATAGCACAAAAAGAGTGATTTTTGGAGTGCAAAATCCCAGCCTAAGCCACCAGAAAACCCTCGTGCTCAGCTTGCTTTAACCTGCAAACCTGTACGGGCTAAGTGTGGGTTTGCAGAGGATGTTTCCAGGCAGTTTCACACATAAGGAGATTCCTCTTTATCCAGCAAAAAAAAATCGGGAAGCTGTGGCATTCTGCCCCAGGCTCAGAGCTTGCAAAGCTTCACAGTGGGTTTGCACAAATTCACAGAGGGGAAAAAAAAACCCCACCGAAAATTATACTAACACATCCGCCCTGCTCCTCCAACCCCCTCCACTCCGGGTGGCATTTTTTTTTTTTTTTCCACATTTTTTATTTGTTTCGCTGGCTGCTGATGGATGCGACATTGGGCTAGATGGATTTTGTGCTGCCTTGGTAAGGCTGTTTTCACATCAGTTCCTTTAGGGAAAGAGCGTGTTCTTCCTCTGTTTGTGGCTGGTTTAGCATTTCCTGGGGATGAGGCTGTGAAGTCGGCCTTAAGCTGGTCCTTGAAGGACTTTGCTTGGCCTGAGGAGGCACCTGAGGTCACAAAATGGAGCTGAGCTGCTGCGCTGCAGATGAACGGATTATTCCTCACTCCTGCATTGGGAGCTCTGTGGATTTACTCTTTTCTCCAGTATGATGCTGCTTTTTTCCATCCTTCCTCCTTTCCTTCCTCCAGACATCCACCCAGGAGCTCCTGGAGACATCTCAGGAGTGTGGTCCTCTGATCCACATGACCTCCTTGGCCAGGAAAGCCTGCATGCTCAAACGTGGGACGGAGGGCACAGGCCCTCCCAGCACGGGGTTGAGCATGAGTGGGTGAGACAAAGCATCAAAAAACACCCTGGTGAGGCCGCCTCCAGAAATCACTCAAGAAACTGGTAGCAGAGGTGTGAACTGAGCACTTGGAGGGCTGATCTCTTGTGAAATACTCAATATCTCTCTCTCTCTCATTATTGCCCCTTTGCTGTCCCCTGTTAACCCTTTCAGCAGCCTCACAGGATAAAGCACTGCCTTTCCCAGGAGGAACAAGTCCCATCAAATCCGCAATGCTCTTTTCCCTCTGAGTTAATATCCAAAAGGCTCCTATGGGACTTGTAGGTTATCCAGCCCTTAATGATCCTGCATTACCTGACCTTGTTATCCAGTGAGTGGGACGGAAGGTCTTTGGAAAGGAAGAGAGCGGATGAAGGAGGGAAGGAGAGTGGCACAAGAAAAGAATGCTGACCACGACAAGCGTCGATGCACTGTCCCCAAAACCCCTCCTGTCAGGGCTTGTACACAGGGACGAGACTTTTCCTACGCTGCATTAGCCCGTGCTGCCTGTCCCAGCTCACATGGGCCCAGGAAAGCCACCACTCGGGCACAGCTCATCCGTGAAACCCTGGCAGAAGAGGGGAGCAGCCCCCCGTAAGCCGGCTGGAGGCGTCAGTCCCATGCCTCGTCTCACCACGGACTATTCCAGAGGTGGCTGCCACGGTTCTGGCTCTTAGCATGGCCTTTGCGCTGTTCCCGCATCCGGGGATGCTATTAATTATCCCCAAGGATGAGGGGCAGCCCTAATCACATCTCTCGCCTGTTGACTTTGTTTGGGCCGGTGTCTCAGCTTTTAATGCAGAGATAAAAGGGAGCAGGCTAAGACAAGTGATGCTATTAGGAAGGAAGGGGCAGGGGAGGGAGAGATGATCCTGCACGCTCCAAGAGTTGGGATGCTCTCTGCAAACCGATTTCCCCCTCCCTGCTCCAAGTCACCAGATTTGCCAGAAACAGCTGGCAAAAGCTGCCGCTGCAAGGTTTCACTTCACCTGGGTGATAAAGGGCTAATTGGATGCAGATTAAAAATCACTATTAAGGATAATCTGTGAGCGGGCTGTGGAAGTGCGGGAAGCATCCCTTCATTGTCTCCGGGCAGGGTGCCGGTGGGTGTCTGCAGGCTCCGGCCCTTTGTATTTCACAAAAAAAAAAAACAAAGAAAAAAAAAAAGAAAAAAGAGACTTTGAAGAGCAAGATGAGCTGGGGGAAGGGAGATGGGATGGGGGGCTGCCGGGAAGAAATAATTGCCATGTCTGAAAACAGTTACTATGGCAGCAACAGTCTTCTTGCTGCAGGAGCGAAATGTTGGGGACCAGCAAGCGGTGCCTTTGTCACAGCCACACATTTAGATGCTAATGCTGGCTTTAACCTTGGCTGCTTAACCTTGATGCAATGGAAGGAGAGCGGGGAGAAAAAGGCAAAGGAAGAGGGGGGGCTTATGGAAAAGATGGGTTTCCTCTCCCTAAATTTGCTACTGAGTGGACTTGGCAGACTCCTCTCAGCTGCGATTAACACCGTTATTTCTGCACTTAATATTCAGCGGACGTCTTAACGGTTTATGGATAGCTGGCATTAGCTGCAGCATAATTCACCACTGCATCGCTCCTGTTTATCTCCGTCCCCCTGGGATCGTCTGATATAAGGCCATTTTTTAGAACATCCCCTAGGTTTGATCAGCCTGTCTATCTAATCTTGCCTTTATTTATAACTCACAATCAACCCTGGGGTGAAAAAAGAAGGGGTGCAGAGGAGGGAAGTCTCTCCTTTGGGCTTTGGCTGTTGGGGGGAAAGAAATTTTGGCAGCCTGTTTAGAAAAGGAAGCTTCTACTTGAGGCTCAAAGCTGTCTTCAGGAGCGGGGATGGAAGAGGAGAGCAGGAGAGGGTTAGAGGTGATGGAGGGCAGAAGGAGAATCGGGGGCGGCCACACCACCGAGTGCTGAAACAGCATCTCCTGCGCTGGAGCCGGCACCCCTGGATCCGAGCATGAGCTCGCAGCCCAAATGGAAATTCCTAAAACACAAACCTATTGCACACAGATGGGTCACTAATTCTGGGGACAGCCCAGGTGGTGCTTACCTTGGATTATCCTTCACAGCTGCGTTTAAGAAAGCTTTTGCTAGAGCAATTCAGGCAGAAGAGATGAGAGGGGTGCCAGATCTGCTGGTGACACCGCTCACAGATTTGACCCTGTTCTTCTATTTCTGGGTTTGTTGTTTTTTTTTTCTTTAGTGCTCCAGCTCCTGGAGTCGGGTGATCACTCATCGCCTTCACCACTTGCCCTCATTACCTTTCCCAGGTTGCGGAGAAAAGCCTGAACTCAGGCCAGCTGATCAGGACAACCCCACTGTGCAGAACTTTTTCATTTTCCAGCCCGTACGACGCCCGTGCCCCGCTTTATGCACAGCTGTGCAGAGTGCGGATGCGCCGCCGTCTCACACGTGCCAATCAGCGTTTCTCCCAGCTGCGCACTGGCAGAGATGGAGCCCCTGCACTTTTCACGCCGTCACCGCACGGTGATTTCCACCCAAACTGAGCCCAGTGTCACCTCTGGAGACCGTCACGGTGAGCTGCCTGTACTTTGAAGGATGGCATGTGTTAGCAGGTAGCCTTATCTCCACGCAAAGCCGCAACACGCATCCTCGGGATGAAATATGAATATGAGAAACGATCCCACTCCAGCCTGACAATCCTCACTGCGCGCTGTGTGGTGAAAGCATCTTAAATTAAAAGCAGTATCTGTCTTCTGCAGTACACTTCTTTCTCCAGGGCTTTCTAGTTAAGCTGTCAGATACAGTTGATATTTATTTTACAAATGCTGTAAAAGAGAGGATGGCTAATATTGTAGGAAAACCCTGCTGCTGCTTTTTTGGCTCAGAAGCAATATCAAAAATAAATGCAATAGCAAAGAGTGAGGTAGGTCTTCCCTCTACCCACACTGGCCTGGAAGGGGCTTCAAGGAGGAGACGCTGGGGCCAGCAGCCACGTGGCTTGGGCCACTGAGCTGTGCTGGGTCCTGGGGGGCTGGCCAGACACGGGGACCTCAGGGGTTTTAACATGGGTGGAGGGCGTTCGCAGCATTTATGAAGCAGGAGATGCAAAAAGCATTAACAGCAGTGATGAATGTTAGTGGTACTCCGGCCCTGGATTCAGTGCGGGCAAGGTTTTCCCCTCCTGGCACCTCTGGGTGTTGGCAGATTGTGACAACCTCCTGGGGGGAGACACAGCTGCTCTGTGTCCCACCACCATGCTGGTGACCTCCCAGGTCGCAGAAGGTCCCCTCCTTGTGTCTCTGTGTGGTGAATAACACCTTGGCTTGGGAATATTTTTAGGGTTTGTTTGGTTTTTTTAATGATTTTTGTGGTCAGTGATGACAAAAGTGGCTTGATGTCCAAGTGGAGACCAGTGACGAGTAGCATTCCTCATGGGCTGGTGTTGGAACCGGCCCCATTTAACATCTTTGCTGGCAATATAGACAGTGGGATAGAGTGCACCCTCAGCAAGTTCGCCAACGACACCAAGCTGTGTGGTGCTGTCGACACGCTGGAGGGGAGGGATGCCATCCAGAGGGACCTGGACAGGCTGGAGAGGTGGGCCCGTGCCAACCTCATGAAGTTCAACCAGACCAAGTGCAAGGACCTGCACCTGGGTCGTGGCAATCCCAGGCACAAATCCAGGCTGGGCGGAGAATGGATGGAGAGCAGCCCTGAGGAGAAGGACTTGGGGGTGATGGTGGACGAGAAGCTCAACATGAGCCGGCAATGCGCTCTTGCAGCCCAGAAGGCCAACCACATCCTGGGCTGCATCCCCAGCAGCGTGGCCAGCAGGTTGAGGGAGGGGATTCTGCCCCTCTGCTCTGCTCTGGTGAGACCCCACCTCCAGTGCTGTGTCCAGTTCTGGAGCCCCCAACATCAGAAGGACGTGGAGCTGTTGGAGAGGGTCCAGAGGAGGCCACGCAGATGATCAGAGGGCTGGAGCACCTCTCCTGTGAGGCCAGGCTGAGAGAGCTGGGGCTGTTCAGCCTGGAGAAGAGGAGGCTCCGGGGAGACCTTAGAGCAGCCTCCCAGTGCCTAAAGGGGGCTGCAGGAAAGATGGGGAATGACTGTTCAGTAGGGCCTGGTGTGACAGGACAAGGGGTAAAATAGAGGGAGGCAGATTCAGATGAGACATTAGGAAAAATTTTTTTTACACTGAGGGTGGTGGCACACTGGCCCAGGTTGCCCAGAGAGGTGGTGGATGCCCCATCCCTGGAAACATTCCAGGCCAGGTTGGCCGGGGCTGCGAGCAACCTGATCTGGTTGGAGACGTCCCTGCTCCTCGCAGGGGGGTTGGACTGGGCTTTACAGGTCTCTTCCCACCCAAACTCCGTGAAAAGCCGAGGGACAACCCTACTGCAACCGCAGGCGGGGGAATGTGCTCCCAGGGGAGGAGGAGGGCGACGAGGGAGGGGAGGAGGAGGAGGGGGCCGGGCAGGGGGAGGTGGCCGAGGAGGAGGAGGGGACAAGCAGGAGGAGGGGCCGAGGAGGACGGGGCCGAGGAGGAGGGGGCCGGGCAGGTGCCGGGGCGGGCAGGGCCGGGCCGGGGCGGAACCGTCGGAAGGCGGCGGCGCGGCCCCTCCTCCGCGGGCGGGGCGGGGGCCGCGGCCGGCAGTTACCGAGCTGTGCTGCTGCTTCCCGCCCGCTCCGTGCTCCGCGTCCAGCGCTGCCCGGCCCGGCCCGGCCCGGATCGGATCGGATCGGCCCAGCCCAGCCCAGCCCAGCCCGGCCCGGCCCACGCGGCCTAGTCCGGCCTAGCCCGGCCCGGCTCACCCCGAGCCGTCAGCGGCGGCGGCGCGGGGATGGGCGCGGGTCTGTGAGGGGCGGCGGCCGCTGAGCCGTGGCCATGGGGAACATCTCCTCCAATATCTCCGCCTTCCAGTCCCTGCACATCGTCATGCTGGGCCTGGACTCGGCGGGGAAGACCACCGTCCTCTACCGGCTGAAGTTCAACGAGTTCGTCAACACCGTGCCCACCATCGGCTTCAACACGGAGAAGATCCGGCTGAGCAACGGGACGGCCAAAGGCATCAGCTGCCACTTCTGGGACGTGGGGGGTCAGGAGAAGCTGCGCCCGCTCTGGAAGTCCTACAGCCGCTGCACCGATGGCATCATCTACGTGGTGGACTCGGTGGACGTGGACCGGCTGGAGGAAGCCAAAACGGAGCTGCACAAGGTGACCAAATTCGCCGAGAACCAGGGTACCCCGCTGCTGGTCATCGCCAACAAGCAGGACCTGCCCAAATCCTTACCGGTGGCTGAGATCGAGAAGCAGCTGGCCCTCCACGAGCTGACCCCTTCCACCACCTACCACATCCAGCCAGCCTGTGCCATCATCGGCGAGGGGCTGACGGAGGGCATGGACAAGCTCTACGAGATGATCCTCAAGCGCAGGAAGTCCCTCAAGCAGAAGAAGAAGCGGTAGAAGCCCCCCCATTGCCCCGCACACCCCTCCCTCCCCACCAGGCACGGGGAAGCAGACAAAGGAACGGAGGGGGAGAGAGAACCAAAGCGATCCGTTTGGGTTTTAACTGGGTTTTTTTATTTTTTTTTTTTTTTTTCCTTCCCAAAAAGACAATAGTGGTGATAACAAAGCCGCTCCTGGCAGCCAAACCCGGATCCCCGCTACGGGTGAGAGCTGGGATCTCCCATCTCCCCCACCCCCCGAGGACCGGATCCGGACCCGTCTGTGAACACTGAAAACTGAGGCGAGACCCCCCCTACTCCCCCCAAAACAGGGCAGGACCCTGTTGAAATGCGTTTGAGAGAAGCCCGGCGTGCTTCTGAATCTTTAAAGTGTGCGTTTTGGGGTGGGATGGATGCTATTTTGCGGGGGCGGGGGGGAGGAGAGGGTGATGATGAAGGCGGCACCCGGCTTGGCAAGGTCAGCAGTGAGGGGCTGCAGTGAGCAGCTTCTAGCTGCTCCCCCACAAATGCTTACCCACATCCCCTCATCTCCCACGGCGTTTGTTGCTGGGAAGGGGTCTCGAAAACCAGCACAAAATGTTTGGGGGGGGGTGTGGGTGATGGGTAAGGGGACCCTCCCCACCCTCCCTAGCTGGTGTGTTAGGGCACGGGTGGGTGCAGAGCAAGGAGAGGCAGCTTTCAGCTGGGAGTGGAGGTGTAAGGCTGTGGTGGCTGGAGGGTGCTGAGCTTTAAGCTGTTTGCTTAAAAAAAAAAAAAAAGGCAAGGCTTTGGGGTGAGCACTGCTGGAATCCAGGTTGTCCCCTTCTCAATGGCTTGGTTGTGTCATCTGAAAGCAAAGCCCCAAGCAGATCCCTTTTTGTGTCTGGGCAGACGGGTGCTCCAAGGTGCTGATGTGTTCCACCTGGCGTGGTCCAAACTAGGGGTTATTTAAAAAAAAAATCCCCTCAAAAAAGGCAGCTTCTTGGTCATCGTGCCGCTCCGCAGTCGGTGTGGGAGGTCAGGGTGGTGCTCGCTGGCCATTGGGTTTTTTGGGGGTCACGGCAAGGCAGAGCAGGATGGCTGCTGGGCACTGCCCGCTGAGATGGTCAGAGCCTGGAAAATCTCTGCTGGAAAGGGACTCGGCCAGCGCCCGGAAAATGGCAGGGTGTAAAGACACGTGGTGGGGGTAACATTGCGGAGGGCGTTATTTTTTTTTTTTAAAGATTTAACCCCAATTCAAAGCAGAGAGCCCCTTGCCTCCAGCAGTAGCTGTGTGGGTACCTCTTCCTGCCAAGTCCCCCGGGGCAGGGTCAGGCCCAGCTGCGTCCTTCTGCAGGTGGACATTTTGGTACCTGGGTGGGACTGGGGACCCAAAGCCGTTTGCTGTCTGTGTTTTGGCCTGGGACCCATCTCTGGAGGAGAAAACCAGGGTCCCAGCTTTCCGCACTGCCTACAGAGCAGAAGCAGGCAGCCCTTGGAGGGACAAATATCCTGAATTTTGAGCCCTGCAGTGTGCTGGGTGTATCTGGTGATCTCACACCAGCCTTCCCATTTGAAAACCCCTTCCCAGAGCAGCCAAGAGGAAACCACCAAGCAGGCGAAAGAAAAATCCCCTTCGGGTTTCAGGGAGTCGATTCTCCCCTTGCAGTGATGAGCACGGCACCTTCCCAATAGCGGGTTTGGTTTTGGGGGTTTTTGGTTTTTTTGTTTTGTTTTGTTTTGTTTTTGTTTGGTTGGGGTTTTTTGTTGGTTTTTTTTTTTGTTTTTGGTTTTTTTTTGTTTTTGTTTTTTTTGTTTTTGGTTTTTTTTTGGTTTTGGTTTTTTTTTGTTTTTTGTTAGGAAACAAATGTTGCAGCCAAGTAGTATTTCTCTTCTTGTGGGATTTTGAGCTCCCAACGCGAGTCCCAACTTGTGCGCTGAGTGAGTGGGCTGGTCCCATCAGTTCAGGTGGCTCTGTTCCCGCTTCCCTGGGTTTTTCTTTGCTTTGTCTTCACCTCCAACACTTTGGTACTTGCTGTCAAGAGAGAGAAACAAAAAAATATTTTTGATGCCACAGAAGCCACGTGTTAACCCTTTTTTTGGGAGAGCGATCCGTTTTAGAAGCAAAATACAAAGCTATGTTTTTGCCACCAGCTCAAAAGCGATCAGGTTTTTAAAAATGGCACAGGCAAGGCTATTAGTTGTGGGTTTTGCCTCCTTGCTGTCGAGACTTAGGTCTTGGTTTAGTGAACGCTGGCATGGAAAGCCTGGTGGCATGTGTTTACGGAGCTCGATCCTTCCTGGGGCTTCGTTACACCCAGCTCAGCCGAGCGTCCCCTTGGAGAAATTGCTGGTTTTTCGGCTGAACTGGCAGCGCACGCTCGAAGGTTCAGCTGAGCCAGGTGGGACGCTGTGGCAGTGCCGTCCCCACCAACTCTGCTTTCTGCAATAATTAAAAAAGACTTTTTCCAATTAGCGTCGAATGGCTTCCGTGGTATTTCTGTAATGTTTCACAACCGTACACTGATTTTTTTTTTTTTTTTTTTTTTTTTTTTTTTTTTTTAAAAGATGCAGACATAATGCTGTGAACTGAAATAAATTATTTATACAATGAAAGGGCCTGATAAAAAAAAAAAAAAGTGTTCTTCTGCTTATTTCTCAGTATCAGTGCTGCATTTCGCAGTTGGTTCTCCTTACGAAGGAGGTTGCTCACGCCTCCCTGGGGAGAGGACGCTTGGGCGCGGGGACGGCGAAGCGGCTCACTCAGGGTCACCCTGCGCCCAGCGGCACGCTGGCTCAGCTCGGTCGCGCGGCAGCCTGCTGCAGCCTGTCCCCCTGGGACGTGGGGAACATCGATAATTTTGTGGTTCATGAAATCTGAGCTCTTTTGCAGGTTGCTTAATTTCTCTGCATCTCTGCTGCTGTCTGAAGGGCAGAATACTCTTTGGTGCAGGTGTTTTTTTTCCTCACCTCGTTTTATTTTAAACCTTTGTGAAGGAGGTGATCACCCTGCGCGCAGCGCTTAGAGGAGGGAGCGAGAAAGTTTTTGGTTTCGCTTGGTGTGGCTTTTCTCGATGTGTGGCCTCAGGCAAGCTGTTGGGGTGGCAGGGAGCCAGGTCCGCAGGGGTTAAAGCACCAGGCGAGCAGCTGGGAAGATGCTTCTGGGTGGCTGCTGACAGGAAACACGGGGGTGACATTTTGGAGCCGGGTGGTAAATGACTTTTTTCTTTCTTTTTTAAAATGATGACACGGCAGCCGGAGAGGAAATGATAAACTCGATTGGTGAAAGCACGATTTGGCTCGGCTTGTGAGCACTTATGCTGCTTGAGATTTGTGCTGGGTTCCTCTCTGCTTCCCAGGTGACCTTGGTGTTTTCCGAGGTGTACAACACCGGGTGAGAGAACGTGCTGTCTGCTCTGTGGGATCAGGGCCATGGGGCTCTAAAGGGTTGCAGGACCTGGAAATGATCCTCGATGCTTCTCCGGTGATGCGGTTACTGAGCTCCTATCAAGGCTGTTGGTGCTTGCCCAGGAATCACTTGGAGCAGAGTTGGACGGTGGTCTGTGGCATTCAAGAATCGAGTTGCCAAGTGCTCAGCTACCTCATGACCTTGCAGAGAGCCTCCGAAAGGTGCCGTTCCCCGCAGGCTCCTTCTTCGCAAGGAGCATTACGGCGGGTTCCTGTCTCTCCGCCGCCCGGGTAGCGTGGCGGGCAGCTACTGGTCCAGTACTCCTGAAGGTGCTTCTGACCGTCACTCTCCAGGCAGCATATGGGACATCTTACTTTTCTCCTGGCCTGCGTCTCACGGATCTGAAAGCCCAGGAGCAGATGCTGCAGTGCCTGCGCCCTCCTTAGCGTGAAAGGGATCCCATCTCACCTGGTGGGAGCCGATTTTTGGGGGTTTTCCTGCTGGCACGGAGTCATGCACACTGACGTTGTGTCCCTCTGCAGGCTTATCTGTGTCCCAGGGAGCTGTGCCCGCGCAGAGCTTGTGGGGGGCTTTCCTTTTCCTGGTTTAATGGGGGGAACCGTCGCTGTCGCTGCAGGAAGAAAAGCAGCCGGAAGGGTTTGGGCTGTAGGTTTGGAGAGGCTGTGACTTTGTGTGCGGCTGTGCGACCGGATCTAGCCCCCAGCCTTGTGAGCAGCAGGGGCCTGAACTGGGATGTGTCAGTTTATCTGGCTGCCCAAGCCACTGGCTTGCGGGAAGGAGGGGGTTGTGTCTTCTGGCCAGCAAAGCTCAGGCATCCTCCTTCAAGCCACACAGCCTCTCCTCCTGGCTGGAGAGTGCTTTTGTCAGCCGGAGGGGGCAGTTGTGTGTTTGGGCCAGTTGTGATGAAAACGTTGCACAAGGAACTCGCTGACCTCGAGGAACCCTGAAGCAGCAGGCAGTGAAACAGCAAGTGATGCTGGAGCTGTGGTCCCCAGCCCCATGTTTGGGGACCCTCGTGGCCCGTGGGAACCCGGGGCCACCAGGCAGTGCCCAGGGATGCTGCCCCTTTGCATGGGACCAGCCAGGAGAAAAAGCAGGGAGGAAGAAGAAGTTGGGCTGTCAGCTACGTTGGATCTCTGCAAGCATGGGCTAGGAGCAGGTAAGGGTCCTGCAACCAGTCCTATCAAAGAGCAGAAAAGCAAGAAGAGAATGGACCAGGGCTGCAGTCCGGCCAGGAGCAGTGGGACATGGGGTCGAGACAGAAATGAGCTGAAATCAGCGACCAGCATGTCCCCCCACTGTTTCTTTGCAGGTTCCTGACATGAAAGCCACCAAGAGAGGACCCCTGAGCGATCTCCACTTGCTCTTGCTGACAAAGCTGCTCTCATGGTTTGGCACATCCCACATTTTCATGCCCGTAGCTTCATGACATCTCCTGCACCTTGCTTCTTGGTGTCTCAAGCTAAGCAGGGCCTTCTCCTTCTTTTTCCCCAATTGGCCTTGTTAAGCTAAAATCCCTCTGCTTTATTTCAAATGGGATTTGGTCTCACGCAAATATCTTTAAAAGGATCATCACAGTTAATGTAATTTGTAGGGCGCTGAATCCTGGAATCATGGTGTAAAGCAGAGAGCACTATTTCTTTGCATAGCACAAGGTAATTCTGGTCAAAGTTTGGGTGGGGTGGGAATGACCATCTCTTTAGAACGGACTCCAAATCATTACAAAAAGAAAAAAAAAATCCCACGCTGATTCAAACTTGGTCCCTCTTTTCTTTGTTTTCATTCTGTCAGCTCCATCCTAGAGCTTCTTCCACTCCCAAATCACACCTACTTTTTTTATCTGAGCAGCACAAGGCCACTGCTGTGAGTTGGAGCTGCAGGACACTATGCACTTTACACACATGGCATGTAAAAAAAAAAATAAAAAATAGCACTTGCCTTTTAGAGCAAAATGGAGACATTTCAGTGCAAGCACGTTGTTACTGAGGATAACTTGGGGAATATGGAGAGCCCAGCCTGGGAATATTTGCCCTAAGAAACCATTCTGTTTATTTCAGCTTAGCTTGTGTTTGCTTCCCTCAGTTATTCAAGAGAGATTCAAGGGAGGAAACCTTACAAAAAAAGAGCAACACTCCAGCAACTACGTTAAAATGACTGGTAGAAGGTGAGTTATGAAGCCCATACGTTCCCCAGGTGTTCACACCGGAGCAATACTCAGCCAACAGGTGACCAGAAATAATCCCACGTGCTTCGTGACCTTCCTCATCCTCCCTGACGGTCTTGACTAATGGCAGCTTCTGGCTTGCAAAGATGCCGCGGTGTGAGGGGAATTTGTGAGAGGTGCTGCCGAGCCTGCAGCTGCGGGGCGCTGGGGGAGAGGGACAACATGGGGGAATGGGAAGCAGAGATGGTCTCACCCAACTCTTCATCAACCCACAGACTTTATTACTATTTTACTGTTATTCTTATTTTATTCTTATTTCATTTTTTTATTACTTTGGCCCAATTTTTGCAGCTGGAGTGGTCTGCTGTCAGCTTGCAAAGTTGTGATCCTGTGGTGCTGGGGCTGGAGCATTCCCAAAAGTTGGTGTCTAGGGAGACAGGTGCACCCAAAGCTCCTGATCTCACCTGGCATTGATTTCAAGCCTGCATTCTGCTGCCGCAAAGACAGCAGGACACAAAGCTGGGGTCTTGATGCAGTTTTTCAGTCTCTGCCACTGACTTCTGCTAAGCCCTGGTCACATCACTTTAGATGCCTCCAGACTTCTTTTCCACAGATGTAAAAGAAGGTTGCCAGCATTTTTCTTACTCCCAAGGTTAAAAAAAAAAATGGTGTGGTACTTGGGTCCCCATACTGAAGATGCTAAATGTACAGGATGGCTCCTGTCCCACCACACCACCGTGCCAGCGGTGGACAAGGCCGTGTCCCCAGGGCTGGAGGCAGCTCAGGAGTCCACAGATCCACCCACGCAGAGGTGAAAGACCAGCGTGGCAATGGGAAATGGGAACACAGGGCAATTGTTGTGCTGGTTAATGTTTAAATAGCTCTTGGAAAGCCCCCTCCCTTGCCGCTTGCCTAACAAGGGGGCCCTTTCAACTCTTTGGCAACATCCCCATCCTTTGGCTTCTCCTGCTTGTTTAAAATGTCCAAAGGCAGGAGGGGAATGGCAATGCTGCAGCTTTACCATGTTTTCTTGCCTGCCGCATCCTCCCGGGATGGCCCATGCTCTTTCCCAGCCAGCCTTAGAAACCACCTGATGACTTAGAAGGAGGGAAATCTGTTGGAGCTCCTTGGTGCCAAGATGACATCGGGTTGTGGGGAAAATCCCCCACAAAATACCAACCCACCACCCACACACCATTCTTGAAGTGTGCATTCCACTCAACTTAGCTAGTGACAGCCACATCTCCAGAAGAAATGGCCTGTAGCCTTCCCCATACACAGTTCTCGGTCTCCCATGGATGGCCAAGGATGGCCATGGCATCTGGTGGTCCCAGAGAGGTGCGGGAGACCCTGCTGATGTCTCCCCACAAACCCCAGCCCAGCCCTGGGACCTGCTGCATTTCTTCTGGGACTTCCAGCAGCCCTGGAGCATCTCAAACTGAGGATTGAGCAAAGATGGTATAAACTCATCCCTTGCCAGTTTTATCTGCAGCTTCTGACACCATCTTCCCACCCAGCCCAGCCTCTCCAAAGGTGCTGCCCATCCTCATCTTTCTGTCATGAAGGGATGGATGCAGAGTTGTACAATGCAGAGTTCCACTTGTGCTTTGTCCCCCATCGGCTGCAAAACCTCATGTGGGACAAATAACCCATATGCTTCCCTGCCCTTGCTGCCCCTTGGTTAGAACAAAGCAAGCTGGGGTGGGTAAAACTATTTATTAAATCTCAGCATTGGTGTTTCTGTGTCTGCTCTGCACCCCTGGTAACTGCTGGAGTGTAACGGGTGAAAACCGAGGAGTGATTGCAGGCGAGGAAGTCCCGGTGTGACAATGAGTTTGAAGAGTGCGGCGGAGCGTGAGGAGGCTGTAAACCCTTCGGGAGGCCACTGGAGGGGCTGGTTTGGGAAAAGCGAGCTCTGCTGGAGTTTTATCACTGTTCCCCGAGGCTTTATAACCTCTCAGGATGCTCTGAGCCAAGCAGAGCCTGTACTGACTCATTTAAAAAGTAAAAATTGGCTTTTCTCTGGGTGAGGGACAGCTTGGGAGAAGAGGGCTTGGGGGTCCATGAGCAATGTCCTCGTCCCCCACCTCCTCCCCACACCACCCTCGCTGCAGGGCTGGAGCCCAAGGGCCTCCTGAGGCAGCAACCGCACAGACGGACTGCCGCTCCCCACTCATTTTTACGGGTTGCTAATGCCAAGGCTTGGTGTTTATCATGCGGTTGCCCATGGGAGACTTGGGTGCCCAATGCTCCTTTATTTTTAGCTAGAGAACAGAGAGAGTGACGCAGGAAGATGAGAGGGAGAAGGGGGAGGTGGTGTCTGCTGAGACCGTGGCAATGTTCAAGTTCCTTATCTGTAATTGCTTGCAACTAACTCCTGGGTATGTTTTTATAAATGTGTGTGTGTATATATATGTATGTTCATAGCCAATCCATGTTCTGGTTTTCTTTATATATATATATATATATATATATATATATATAGGGCCACAAAGATGATAAAGGGCCACAAAGATGATAAGAGGGATGGAGCACCTCTCCTATGAGGACAGGCTGAGAGAGTTGGGGCTGTTCAGCCTGGAGAAGAGGAGGCTCCGGGGAGACCTGATAGCGGTCTTCCAGTACCTCAAGGGGGCCTACAAGAAAGATGGGGAGAGACTGTTCAGTAGGGCCTGTTGTGACAGGACAAGGGGTAATGGTTTTAAAATAGAGGGGGGTAGATTTAGATTGGACATTAGGAAAAAATTTTTCACAATGAGAGTTGTAGATCACTGGAACAGGTTGCCCAGAGAGGTGGTGGATGCCCCATCCCTGGAAATGGCCTGGAAACATTCAAGGCCAGGCTGGATGGGGCTCTGAGCAACCTGATCTAGTGGGGGATGTCCCTGCTCCTTGCAGGGGGGTTGGACTAGATGACCTTTGAAGGTCCCTTCCAACCCTAACCATTCTATGATTCTATGATTCTATGATTATATATATATATATATATATAATTGCAAATAGGGAGAGTATGCTGCAAATATTTCACTAGCTCTTGTGTCACCAAGACCTCACTTTTTTTTCCCCAGGGTTTCAGCCCCAGCAGGGCTGGCATGGCCGCCCAAGCGTATGCTGGGAGAGAGAAATGCTGGGCTGACATCAAACACATGCCGGAGTTGGAAGAGCCTCGTCTTCACCAGTGGCTGAAGGACCAGTGTTGTTGCTTACGAAAGCTCCTTTCCCCGTCGCGGTCCAGCATGTGCCTGATGGTGCTGGGCACTGGGATGAGGTGGGAGCCTCATCCCAGCACCGAGTTGAGTTATTCTCTGCCAGTTGGTGGGACTGAGGTCTGGCGTGGGGCTCACCAATTCAAGAAGCAGCATGGGGGTGGCCATCACCCAGATCCCCATTGTCTCCTGGGCAGACTCAGCCCTGAGAGGTTGTGTCTTGGTGATCAATAAACCAGTGTGAGAGAGGCCTCCCCTCCCCGTGAAAAACCTTGGCATCTGTAATGGAGCTGCTTGGAAACCATCCAGTGCTCCTCCTCCCTTGCCGTCCAAAAACGAGAATTCATCAAAAATGAGCCATTTAATGGAAATGCTGATGGCAAAACGCCACTACGAGGGTGGAAAAGAAGCAAGCCGCAGTGACCTTGAGCATTTGGGTAATGCTGAAACAAGATTTCTGGAATGGGTCATGCTTGCTTTGAGATGCCTCTTTACTGGAAATTTTTTTAAGGCATATTTTGTTATTAAATATATATAATGACATTCTCCACGCTGTGGCTTTTTTATCGCTGGGTATCCGGGAACCTCTGGTATCAGCAGTCCAGAAATCTCAGGAAACTCTTGGGAGCAGAAATGGCAGCAGAAAAAAAATCCTATTCCTGTTCCCCCTGCTCCTAACCTCCTGCCCCATTGCAGCTTCTTTTATCATGAAATATGCAGAAAATTGTTGGGTTTCTAATGATCTGAACTCCTTCAGTCAAGACAAGACTTGGCTTGCAAAGAATGTGAATCATTTACGTGCAGATAATAATGAGAGGGAGAGCAGGAGGAAAAAGGAGTTTGTCTTTCATTCCCCTCCGCGCTGCTCCCGAGGCTTTGCCCTACCTGGAATAGCTGTTCCTGATTATCCCAGGTGGGATAATTTACCGGGGGGGGAACGACCTTCCTCCGACTCTGTAAGCTGAACCCTCCTTTTTCTTTTAATGCAGTCCACTGTGGGTGCCATTGCTACATAGGAAAGAAAAAAAAAAAAAAAAAGAAAAAAAAGGACTCTTTTCTCCCCAGATTCACCGGTATTCTTTTGCATCCTCACCAGCTTTTCTCTGTAGGCAGGTCAGAAATCCAGCACAGAAATCCAGCTTCCAGCTCCGGCCTTGCAGACACAGTGACACTCACTCCCAAGAAACTGCGCTGCGCTGGCGTAAGCCAGAAGTCCTGATACTTTTTTTTTTTAATTTTTTTTTTAGAAGCCCTAGCAAGGGCAAATACATCACTTGTGAAAAAGTACTGCGGCAGGATAACAGCTTCAATAAACAGATTTAATATCTGAAATGTCAGGAGATTTTTTTGACTGCAGGGAAAAATGCCTGGGAGCCTTGGTTAAGGCTTTGAGAGGCAGATTCAATTCTCGGTCCTGTAGAACATCCTGCCATGCTTAAATGGGGCAAAGGCACAAAAATAATTAAAGATCTACAGCGCAGGTACCCTTTGCAGCAGGGGGAAATGTTGAAAAGGAGGGGGAAGGTGTTTGGAAGCAGGGAACAGAGACTCCAGTGAGTCTGGAAGAAATTAATTAATGCAGGAAAATTTCTTAAAAGCTCAGACTAATTTTTTCCTCTCTCCATTTCAAGAGGGACGATCTGGTCCTTTTCAAAGCAAAGAGAGGTTAAGCCTAACCCTGAATTCCTCACTCCATCCCAACATTGCTTTTTTTTTTCTTGCCCTGTCCTGACTTTGCCAGGCGGGGATTTTCTCTCCTCCCCGTCCTCAACATCTGCCATTAGCAGAGGTGGGGATCGACGGGAGTGAGGTTGGTTTACTGGCCCTGCTTGAAATGGCTCCTTTAGCCAGACCCCATATTAACGGCAAAAAGGTCTCGACTGCCTGAAATGGAACAGAGAGGGAGCTTTGCAAAGACGGTGCCTGGCTAAGTTGATCAAGTCGCTTAGTGCAGTTATAGCTAAAACTAAAGTCGCACTCTGATCAAAAAAAGACACTATTTTGTCAAAACAGGGTCAGTCTCACACATGTACAGGTGGAGGGTGGTGGGACACTGGCCCAGGTTGCCCAGAGAGGCGGTGGATGCCCCATCCCTGGAAACATTCCAGGCCAGGTTGGCTGGGGCTCTGAGCAACCTGATCCGGTTGGAGATGTCCCTGCTCCTTGCAGGGGGGTTGGACTGGGTGGGCTTTAAAGGTCCCTTCCCACCCAAACCGTCCTGTGATTCTATGATTCTATGCTATGCCTCTTCCCTCCTTTCCCAGGCTCTGCTGGGGCGGGTGCAGCTCTGTTCCGGGTGGCTGGCGATGGCGAGGAGGCTTCCCCAGGGACATCCTGGGTGTACAGTGTGGTGGATGGAGAGGGCAAGCAGAGCCCGCAGCGACATGCAGCTTACAGCCCAGCCAGGCTCTTTCCCCTCCGCTTCAGCCCTCGCTTGGGCAAGGTGTCGTAGGCAGCTGACAGTGCAGGATGGGCACGGACACGTGGGTAACGTGCCTTTAATTACTATTAATTACTTCATCGTGCTCTCCATGGCTCTGCTTGAGACAACCACGTTAATTGCTCGCAAACAAGCTCTGGACACGTACAAGCTGTAACGGAGACAGCAAGTAATTTAAATCCTGTCCCCTGCAGGTTTGGCCCCTTGTTATCCTCCTTTTGACCTGCCACAGAAGATGTGGTCTCTGGTGATCTGCTCCAGGCTTTGTGTGTTAAGTTTTCTGGGTGATTTTTTCGGGTTGACCTGATGGCCAAGGGTCTTGCTTTGGGATGTTCTCATCTCCTCGGGGGCTGTCAAAGCATGGAAGGTCATTTACAGCAGCTCGAGGGGGATATCTCAAGCTCTGGGTCTCGAGGACAGGAGAGACAGGGGAGCACCTTCCCTGCCCCGGTGCTTCTCTTTCAGCTCAGCTAAGACGCGGCTCTCACAGTCATCAGGAGAAATGGGAAATAAAAGCAGGGAATGAAGCCCCTCACAGAGTCCTGGCCAGGCTGCAGCAGAGTCCTCAAGCTGGGCCGGATGCTGCAAGTTCTGCAAGACAAAAGTGATGTGGGACAGAGTGAAAAAAAATCAGTTTTAAACACAGAGTGCTCAGGCCAGGCCTAATGTCTTTGGGGGAAAGCAGCAAGTCCTAACTATGGAAGAAATAAAAATAAATTGACTTGCAAACCAAAACCACTGTCAGAATCTCAAATCGACATGGGCTCCAGGCAACAAAATCAATGACAATCACATTTTCTAGGCCATGCTGGTTGTCGGACATGACCTTAGTGCAGGGTGGGAGGAGGAGGAAAAAATATGAACTTAAATTCATACAGGTGAAACCAAGAAAATCCACGGTTACAGCATCAAGAACCACATCCACCAAAACGTAGGAAAGCCATGGCAACCATTCCCAGGATGAGAAAGGAGGAAGATTTAGAGAGAGCATCAGGGTTTGATCAAGCTTCTTGGCCCAGTCACCATGGGACTTTACTCCAATAGAGCTTTTTTGGCTTTGCCGAGATGCCCGTGCCACCTTGCTGTAGGCGTGTTCGCACCCCCTGCAGCTGGTCTCCCCACCAGAGGACTGGGAAACACGCTGCTTCGTATCACCCGGAAGCCTTTATCCCCTCCATCATCCACCGTCATTCCCCTTCGCATCGCCCTGACAACCAGCGGGACAGCCGGGCGGAGCTGGGAGGCGTTCCATCTCCATCAGCATCCAAGACAGAGACGGGTTCAAATCAGTCTGATCATTCTCATCTCCCAGAAATTTAGCGCTGTTAAAGGGAAACAAAGGCAGAAATGCCTCACAGCCTGGAGTCAGCCCCTTGCAGGAGCTCCTCTCTGCTGTTCCTGGTGCAGGGAGGAGTGGATCTGGCAGGGGTGCGAGTGCGCATGCGTGTGTGCATCTCACAACTCGCTGTTGACGGTGTTCTCATAACAATGACTCAAGCATTCCCGATTATAAACAAAGCTTGCAAAAGACTCCTTCCTAGGAAAGAAGAATGGTTGGGGGGGAAGGTGCTTCCCTGAGCCTACACCGGCTCCAAAAGCATGTCAGGCAGTAATTAATCACTTCAGGGTATTTGCTGATGTGTAATTGTGTGCAGTGAAAGGTCTGGCAATGCAGCTTGCTATCAATCATCAGTCACGTTGGCTGGGTCATCCTGTAACCTGGCTGCCAGTTATTTCAAATGCCAACGTTTCAGATCAAACCAAAACTCTCCGATTTCATTTCCAGTGGTTCCAGTGTTTCCTGTCGCATTCCTGCCCGAAACGTCCTCTCCTGACCAATTGCACAGGAGATGGGTTTGCGGAGCGAAGATCTCCAGAATCGCCTGTGTGATATTTGCTGGTTTAGCAAAAACTCCAGGTCCTGGGGGTAACTTTTTACACGGAGGAGCCCCACCTTCCCCCTTGGTCAGAAGGAAAGGGGAACTTGCAGCCTTCTGGGTGAGACGGCAGATGAAAAGAAGCCAGTACTTAGCAAAAACCAAACAGGACCCTAAAAAGTAACTCATAAGTTTTATGCCAATTTCAGGATTTTGCAACAGCCTGATTCATTTCCCCCCCACCACCCATTCTGCACATTTAAAGGAGCCCCTTCTACCCGCACATTCTTGGTGCGATCACAGCCCTGTTTTTCAGAAAAAAAATAAACTTCCTGGCTTTCCTGCAAGCCATGGCATGGTCCCTGGTCTGCACCCACTTTGCCAGCGTCGGGCTGCACGGCATGCCGCTCTCGCTCACTGGAGGTAGCAAGTCCCTTCTGGCACAAATGTGTCCTCGTGGATTTGGCTGTCCCGCTAGATGATACGGGAGATTTTAACTCTCTCTGGGAGACTTTAACTTGTTTAACTCTGCCTGCTGGCAGTGATTTTGTTCCTTTTAACAGTCATTTATGCAGAAGTTGCACGCAAAGCCTTCCTGACATCATACGTGGCTAAGGCTGGGTAAGTCATCTGGAGAAAACAGAGGATGACTGCAGTGACCAGGCCCCAGAAGGCTGGGGTTTTCCACCCATGAGTCAAACACCTTGTGGAGATAAAACCCAGCTCTCCCAAAGGTTTGGTCTTGTCCCTCTCCTGAAGCAACCTGCTGCAAAGAGATGCACCCCAAGACAGTACCTGTAATAAGTAACCATAATCACTGTCTTGGGGATGGGGTGGAGAGCCATGAGAATCCCAAAGTGCCAAGTTAATACTGCAAATGTCACGTCACATCCTCTCCTCTTCCTTTTCAAAGGGAAAAAGGAGTCCAAGCCCTTAAAGAACATGGAGTGTGAGAGGGTGGTGGGAAAGCCATGTTAGGAAAGGGTCTGGTAAGGTCCATCCCAGCCAACCTATGAACAGGGACTGCTCACTCATGGCATCAGAGACATCAGGCACAGGTTGGGCCCTAAAGCTTCATCTTGGGTAAAAGAATGTAATGAGAAAGCCAAGATGCAACACAGCAAAAGCCTCGATGCCCCGTGCCCCCAGAAGCAGCTCACCAGTTTCTCTCACTGGTTGCAAGCATCAGCTGAGACAGAGCACCCTCCCTGGACACCCACATCATCCCCCAGCCACCTGGCCTTTGCCCAGGGCAAAGCACCTGGGGCAGAGAAAGTGTAGGGCCAGATGTCAGCATGGATGGATACGGCCGAGGGACCTGGCTGATCTCATCCAGAGTGGCCCAGGGAAAGAGAAAAACCCTTCCCAGTGGCCCGCAGCCCCCCAGAGGAATGCCAGCTATGCAGGGACCAGAGGTCACTGCAATCAGGCGCAGCGAAGGGCTGTTGTAAAAGGAAAAGATAAACCAAATAAATGAGACTGTGGGAAGAGGAGGAGGGCACAAGTGCACAGAGCTGCCGGAGGATGGTACAAGGCAGCCCCCCAAGGCAGAGGGAGGGGGGATGCAGGGGGCTAAGCTGGGCCAGGGACCAGCCCGGAGACGGGGGGATGCAGAGCACTGGCAGCACCATCACAGGGGCAGCATCCGCAGAGGGAGAGCTGGTGGGGAGATCTGTGAGCCTGGGCAGGGTAAAGGGAGCAAAAAACATCCACGGGAGGAGAAGTGTTCTGTTTTCCCTCTGGCAGTATGAAAAAAACCCCAAAAAACAACAACAACAACAACAACAACAACAACAACAACAAAACAACAACAACAAAAAACAACAAAAAAAAGAAAACAAAAAACAAAAAAAGGGAAATGTGGGGGAAAAAACAGAAGCAGTGGATTAGGTACAGATGGAAAAAGCCCTCAGAATACTGTTTTGCTCTCAGTTTTATGGTATTTTATTTTATGTTATTCCCATAATGGGAGATGGCAGTCTGTATTAACTGGTGAAGGGGAAGAGACTAGACTTTCCTTGGAGAAAGTTGCAAATGGCTATGAAGTATTTTAATACCTGTCTTTTTTTTTTTTTTTCTGCTTAGACAAGAGTCCTCCCTTAGGCTCGAACCTCTGTTGTGCAAGCACTCGTTCCTGTGGCTCCAGCTCTGTACATGAGACTACAAAACAGCAACTTCGGGAAGATGGATGGACATCTAGGCCACTTAGCTGGTGACCTGCTCCCTTTTCTTGAGCCCTCAGGGTGAAAACAGGTCACCAGACACATGGTTTTGGGGCACAGAGGTAGTCAGGTAGATTATTCAAAGCGCAGGACAAGCCCTTGGTGAAAAGAAATCCGTGCTGGTCCGCATTGACTCTGTGTAAGTGGAAGAGCTATAATAAACCCACACCAGATGCTCTGGATCCTCTCCCACCTGGTATGGTCAGAGCTGATGCACCCTGGA
The DNA here is from genome assembly GCA_011801015.1 of Ardeotis arabs. Lineage (NCBI taxonomy): Eukaryota > Metazoa > Chordata > Aves > Otidiformes > Otididae > Ardeotis > Ardeotis arabs. The sequence continues at coordinate 28,744 of JAAGAY010009961.1, read as the reverse complement.
GGAAACGACACCAATATAATCCCAGTTTCCTCAGCAAAATACTGAGAACCCAGCTCTGGTGCAAACCACCAAACGAAACGTTAGCCTGCTCATCTGTGGAGGAGCAGATGGGAAATGTGACCCTTGCTGCCTCCAAAAATAAAGGGTGAACTGTGTAGTCTCGTGGCTCTCAGGTCTATTTCTTAAGACGCAAGGCTTGTGCAATGGGGACCTCATATGCCCCCTGCCAGTTCACAGTGCCCGTCCTGAGAAATGATTGAACCCTTTGGCCAGTCTCCCCCAGATTTGGCAGAGGAGCTGAAGTCTCACTGCCATGAAGCGCCTACAAGCCTTGCGAAAATAGGTGACTCGCTCGAGAAGAAAGAAAAATGCTATAAATATCCCGAGTGAGGGAAGAGTTCATCACTCACTCACTCAGCTCTTATAATACATCAGAGAAAGCTGTTATAAAAACCCCTGCCACAAAGAAAGGCCCAACGATGAATCACTCCCTATGAGATATCAAAGAATCCAACCACAGTGGCGAAATCCAAATGGACCCAGACATCCTTGGTGCCCCTGCTCCAGACCACATATTCATCCTCATTGGATGTGAGGATGTGTATTCATCCTCATTCTGCCTGTGACGAGGCGGTGGCCACCCTGTCCCTTTGGGAAAGGTCTCTTAGGGAGGGCAGAGGGCCATCTGTTCGAAAAGAGGTACAGTCTCCCTTTGGAGATGCTGCCTACAAAGGGCTTCTACCTCTAAAAGACTGAAGGGTAGCAGCTCCTCGAGCCCGGCTGTGATCCACAGCCTCAGATGCGCTCCCTAAAATCAGAGGAAAAAGCTTTTGGGGATGCATAAAATAGGAGAGAGATGAATCAGCATCACCAGCCTGTCTCCTTTCCTCTGTGCCTCATCTTCTTTTTCCCCTTGGCTGGATTCAACCGGTTCTCCATTATCCAGGATCATGGAGAGGGCCGGATACCGAATACCAAGATAACGTGGATGCCTAGAATAACCTAAATAGCCTAGATAACCCCTAGTCTGGGCTACAGCACATCCATCCATCACTGAACTGGAGCCGCGGAGCCTGCTATGACCTGACTTGAGTCTTCAGATACCCTAGCAGCAACTCTGTACCACACATCGCAGGGTTGCCCAACACATGGTCAAGGTCTTTGAATCCACCACAGGGCAATGCCTGGAGGGTGATGGGGTCTGAGACCGTTGACTCTGACTTATGCTGGAGGGCTCTGCTGGAGCAACCGGGGCGGGAGGCAGGGGGAGGTGCTGCTCTCTAAAAGGTGTGATGTCGGGGCCCAGGCTGTGGTGTTGGGGGTGGTCTTGATGAATTTGTTCCACCTGATGAGCTCATATCTTGGCAGGGCAAACCTGTGGATGACAGGAAGCTTAATGGCTTGTTTTTCAGTCTCTCCCCATCCATGCCTCGAGCAATGATGCCTGGCCTTTTGCTTGAGGTAGAAGCGATTGCAAGGGCTTTTCCGAGCCTTGTCTGTTTTTCAGCTCCTCCTTATTTTGTTATCTGTTCTCTCACTTCCCCAAAGTCCTGTGAGTGCTGTAGCTGAGTCATCTCTAAAGTATGAGCCCTTGTTCACCAATGGGTCAAACTATTCCCAGCATAATCTTGGTAGTTAACCAAAGCTGAAGCCAAAGCCCCACATCTCCCTTCTTCAGAATTCCAGAGCAGCCCTGGGAGAGGAGGGCAGCCTTGCTAAGACTGCAGAGAAAAGGGGAGAGACTGTCTCTGAAACTCCTGGGAGATCCCAGCGGCCCTGCTCCACCAGCAAGGATTACCTGTGCTGTGGCGTTGCGCCCTCCATGACATGCACGTTGGCTTGATGCTCGGAGAGACACTTGCCTTGCTAACAGCAGGCCACAGCACCTAGTTTCCTCTCCTAGATTGGTCATTCTTCCCAAATTTCCTTCTTTTGTATAGGAATTCCCTCTGTTTCCTGCTACAGGCTTCATTTTCTCTGTGCTATGAGCATTTGGAAGTATTTGTACTGTCAGAGAGACCAGCTCATCTGTTTGGCTATTTTTATTCCTCCTGCTGTAGCATCTTGAGAATTGTTTATCCAGAATAATTTCTGGAGGTCAGGAAGGGAAAGAAATAACCTCAGATACAGTCAAATGGATTGAAGGCAATTTCCTACACAACAGGACCCCATAACCATGCTGGAGTGATACTTCACTTAGAAAGAACTCCAAATCCCAGGCACGCTGTTTAAGCAGTGCTTTCAGCATCACATCAGATGTTCGCATCAGGTCTGGGTGCCGAAGGTGCCGGTCCATTGAGGGAACTGAGGGGGAGCTCAGTACATTGCGTGACTGAGGACTAAAGGGTTTTGGTTTCTTTCCAGGACTATTAAGCCTCAACTGAGCATCCACCCCCAAAAAATTGCTCATGCTGTCAGCACGCCTAGGTCTGAAACACAGAAAGGTCAAGACTCTGCAAATACGAATTTGTTGGGAAGAGGTAATAAAAATATTTCCAGGCTTGGCTCATTCTTTATGACTGCATTCGTATCTGGGGAGTCAGGTTCCCTCTTGCTGCTTCTTGCAGACAGCATGGCCATGCGGTAGCAAACACAGCCTTGCCCACCAGCACAGTACGTGCGGAGCATCCTTTGTACACAGCTGCTCTGCGTGCAGGCACATGCAGACACTGGCCTGCAAAGCGCGGGCCGTGGTGTTTAGGAACTGGCTGTGCAAAGGAGACTAAAGTCTGCCAGCTTCTTTACCCTGGCTCCTACCACGTGGGTCGGTGCAAGCTGGCACTCCTCTGGCCCTGGCAAGCCCCGACCTCCCCGCTGTGTCAGCCATCCTCCAGCTTACACTCCACACGGGTGCCACAAGGACCAGCCTACACCCGGTGGGTAATTACACAAGTCTAAACTAGAGCATCCTTCTGAATTACCTCCGTGGATACTTGTAACAAGGAGCCATATTGAGCCAAAATGCAAAAAACACATTCTCTTCATTACATTAAACCAAAAAAACTCCACATTTACTCCTGAGTGAGAACATTTCCTTTTCTATCACAAATAGCACATCTGGATCAGCTGCTCTGCAGATAAGATATAGGAGAAACGGACAGAAAAAATTCGGAGTTTCTTTGGACCGCATTGTGTTTTCAGAGTATCATTGATGCCACGTAGCATTTGAAGATCTTTTGTGGGACACATCTGAAGGTCTGAGTATGCCTTAAACACCTCAAACTTTCAAAATCTTTTTTTCTTCATAGTTGGTGGTTCCAGGGCCTTTGGAAGATGGCATATTCTAAACCTCCTCTAGACACCATGAGGTTTAAAGCTGAGTCTTTTGTCACCATGTGCGAACAGTCTGGGGCTGGTGGTTTGGATGAATGCTTCCAGCATTGGTCAATGATCCTCAGCTGCCACGTGGCCTGTTGTCCCCTGTTTGTCAGCACGCCTGATGCTGCCAGAGATGGTGGCAGGCCCCTTCCTGGATCATGTCCTCCATCCCCAGTGAGCAACTGCTCCTTTCTCAATGGTCGTGTCAACTCTGAGGGCATCGATGTCTCCTCTGACACTTGAAAGTCAGGTCTGAACTTGTGCCATCTTTGGTTTTGCTTCCAGCAGTGAAGCAAGCAGCTGTTGTCTCCCTTTGCTTCACGCGGAATGCAGCATCCTTCACAACAGTGCAATGCAAAACTCCCTGGGGTGTCTGTGCTGCCAGAAGAGATGGGAGCCAGCTTGGCTCTCGACACAGTCAGGGAGAGGGGGTGGCTGTAGGTGCTTCCCTTCAGCCTTGGTAAAGCCGTGCTTCTACAATTATAATTCCCAGGCCTTCAAAGCTTGCTGGTTTGGCTACTTTTCCTGGTTCTGCACTGGGCTCCCTTTGTAGGGCTGCTTGGACTGGAGCTGCTTCTGGCTTGGGAGCTGAAGGACAAGTCTAAGTGGAAATCACCTCTGAGGACAGCCCTGTTTAAATGACACTGTTCCTGAGGAGGCTTTTGACCATAGCCATCAGCACCTTGCTTGCTCTTTGTTGTCTTTTAATGGCATGTCACCAACGGTTGTCTAAACCCTTTGGTGCCCACCATCCAGAGACCCAACCAGCTTCCCTAGGGCCCTTTCCCTCATGTTGTCACCTTGGGGGGCTCACAGTGAATATCTTCCTCCCATCAGGTCCATACTCTCCCTTTGGGCTTGTCCCAAAACTTTCTGGAGCCACACCATGGTTCAGCTCTGGGCTCTTAAATGCGCACCACCACGTATCTTGCTGGCACGTGGCATGGCAAACCCAATGAACTGTCTGGCCGTGGTTATCTGTTAATCCTCCTCTGGCCTCTTCCCTATCGAGGCATCATCTAAACTATTACACAGCCCTGCTGTTGACTTTGCTAGCCTTTGATCATTTATTCACAGGCTGGACAGATTCTCTCCATTATGAATTACAGGGCTCTAATTGGATTGAGAGCCAAGCCTGCACCTTCCCCTGTAATTTAGCTTTAATTAATACCCATTTATTATTAACTGTTATCAGCTGGGCTTAGGCTTAATGTCAGCTCGTTATTATCCAGAGACCAGCACGGATTGTTTTCATCTCCTTTATTACCCATTTCAACGATTACCCCCTTCCCCTGTTGACAGATGCGCCCAAAACGTGCATGTCAGCATAAAGGATCGCTGTTAAGGAACAACGGGTCTTTCAAAGCTGCCGATGTCAAAGGAAAATCTCCCCATGTCTCTAGGTCAGTACCCAAGCCAGCGTGGACAAAGCAAAATGCCCCTGTATTTCTACAGGAGATATACAATTTACTTTTTTTTTTTTTCCCTGAGGGACAAAATCTGTAATTGAGAGTGGATATCAGTGAGGAGCTATTTTGAAAGAATTGGGGCACTTTCGTGTTCTTTTGTCTTTTCCATTTTCTCATTTCTGATTTTAAGACAAAAGAACAGAAAAAGAAACCTTTCCTTCCTCTTCCCTTTTATCACTCTCCCCCTCCTCAAAATAGCAGCAGTGAAACTACCACAAAACAGTCCCAAAAAAGCAGCAGTCTGTGTACTCAGGAGAGGGCCTCAGAGCCTGGCTATAAAAATAAGAGAATGGAGAAGAAAGAAGAATGCTTTGCCTCCATCCTGCGCCCGTTTTCCATTCTGCAAAAGCACTCCACGAGGTCTACTGAGAGTTCAAAGCCAATGCAACCACGCAACAAAGGGTTTCTCCCACCCCTCTTTGACCTCCCATGCCAGCAGAGCATGTTGAAAGCTTACCTTCCAGACCCACAGGAATGATAGTGGCTCCGAAAGGACCCTGAGATGATACCGGGGTGTCCCCGGCTGCCATGCAGGAACCAGGCATTGCTTTCACCCTACTTATAGCTGCTCCCATCAGATACCTGGAGGCTCATCAAGAGCCCACCGGGGTTTTGTGCTTGGCGTGGTCTTTATACACCGAGGAGAAACACCCTCCTTCAATGCCATTGCTACAGCCAGGCCTTGCTCTTGACTCCCAGAGATGGATTATCAGCAGCAGAATTGCAGATGATTTTGTCCCTTTGCTCCTATACCCTCACAAAGTCAGAAGATCTGGGCAGAAGCATCTGGAAAGCAGCTCAACAGGATCTGGCCCACTGCTGCCACCAGGTACTCTCTGCAGCCATTGCCGTTGTTAAAATAAGCCAATTCCAGGCTATGCAAGAAGGCAGCAGTTAACCTAGGAGCAAGAGCCCACTTTGACGGCCAACGCTTGCTCTGGGCAACTAGGCCAAGAACACGAAGCGTGTAGAGGACTTATAAAACTCAGTGCGTCAGGGCTCCTGGTGGGCTGGGGTGCCAGCATCTAGCAACGAAAGACAAGCAAACGCTTCTACTGCATATGGTGACAGCGACAATTTGTGAGGGAAACCAATGGTGGCAAAGGCAAGAAGAACAAGGGAGGCAAGGGAAGGCCCCTTGCTCTCTCGTCTGGGGTTGAAGACCTCTTTGAGAAAGGTCAGGAGCTGGCCAGAGGAACAGAAACATCACCAAGAAGAGATGCAACGTCTGGCTTTCATGTCAGAGAGCAGTGACAGCTGCTTCGGTGGGACTTTCCCCCCGTCCTTTGGGAATATTTCAAGTCAGTATTTCTTGATAATTGTTGTGAAATTGGCAGTTCTTGCCCCATTTAGTACTTTCTTCTCCTTGCTTTGCTCTAGGTCAGCTTGCAGATCTATCCTGCATGAAGTTCTGAGATTGCAAAGTTGGCTTCTGGTTTCAATGAGCAAAGAAATTCACACTTCAAAGTTTTCAGTGTCAGAAGGACTCCAAATCCCACCTTTCTCCCAACCACATACCCCTTGCCTTGGGGTGCAGGGGAACACTGACTCTCCTGCAAGCCAAATGCAATGCAATACTCGTCTTCATCTAGAAGTCAGATCACAACAGACTGACAGCAATACCAATCTGGTTCTAGTTGAGACACTTCGTATTTAAATCCCCCATAACAGTCCGCAAATCCCCACAGTTTCTGACACTGAAGTGATCTTCTGAGCATCCTACAAGCGTGGATTTGAGGGCAAAGGAGCTGATGTGTGTACTGCAGACACTGGGATGGGATGAACAGGTGGCTGGAGTTGGGGGAAAGCTAGGCACTGCCTTAAAATGCCTTGTCCTGCTTTTTACCTGGCCGCAGACCCCTAAGAAGTTTTGCACAGCAGACACAGACCTCTTCTGAAGGGACGTTGCTATGCAATCGCAGCATAACTTGCACAGATTGGTATTTCTCTGGGACAATTACCTTGAGCCGAGTGCATCATCCACCCAGGGGCTCTTTGCCACACAGACTTCATTTGGCTTAATTACTCTACTTTGGAAGTCAATTCAGATCGGCTTTCCTGAAGATGCCTGCCTAAAGCAGCCCTTGAGGAGCTTACAACCAACAGAAACTGTTTTCAGTTGCCTGTCAGCTCCCTCAGGCTTGACAAAAACATGGTAAACGTGTCAACAAAACACTTTAAAAGATGCTTTCCCAACTTGTTCTTTACCCAGGCTTTCAGCAGTCAACTTTCAAGCCCTCGAGGTTGGGAAAAAAATCCTACCCGAGGAAGAAACAGCTAGAACAGGAGGAGCCTGGCCCGTTCATCAGGCGCGTGATGGGTGGATGGTTGTGCTCCAGCAAGGTCCTCGGCAGGAGATGCCCAGGTGACCTTGCTATCAGCTGCTTCCTCTGCGAAGGGGATCCATGATGGTCCAGCACGTGGATGCCGTTTTCATCCACGGCAGCCACGTGGGCAGCTTGGGCTACCAAAGCAAGAGTCGACTGTGGCCACGCTGGTTTATCTGGGGAGATCTGGAAGGCATCGCTTTGGCTTTCCTTCATTGAGGGTGGCATGCACACCTGACTGATGCAGGGGCATGGTTTGGAAAGGAACAGCACACTGGCAAGGAAGGCTTTCTGAAATATTTTCCAGCACTCACTGTAAAAAAAAAAAAAAAAGACTGATGTTTCAGTGAAATGCCACCACATCTGGAAAGAAAAATCAAGAGCAAAGTAGCCTGTCTTCTCTCCTCTGCTGCCTCCCTGAAATTCCTCCAGAGTAGGAGCAGTGACTGCCATGACTCTGAAATAAGCTCTGTACGGCCTCATATGTAACCCAGAAACAGACAGCAGAGCAGGGTTTGGATCACAGCTTTCAAATCTCGGCTATCCTCCTGCCACCAGCTGGTAACCAGACCCAAAGGGCTTGATTCGGTGCTGTTTTCCAGTGTCCTGCAGGAAAGAGATGGCCTGCATGGATCCGGGCATCACCTCGTTTAAAGCACTCCTGGCTGCCATGTCCAAGTCCTCTCCTGGCACGAACAGACGTGTCCTGACAGTTCTCCCGCAAAGCAGGAACTTTACTGCAGCTATCTGTGGCCCCTCTTTCCCGTTTAGGTGAGGGAAGAGGAGAGATGGAGCTGTAGTTTGCATTTGCTGACCCAACCCACGCAACGAGCGCACGCAGTCTCCGACTAAACCGATGCAACGGCAGGGCTGGAGCCTGGGGATCGGTGTCTCTGGGAAGCCGATTGTGGGGAGCTGGAAACGTGCCGCAGGGTGCTGCCTTGCTGTCTGCAAAACCTTCTCCCACGCTCCTCAGGAAACAGCATGCCTGAGGCGCGATTTCTCACATCACCAGCCCGCACCCAGGGAGGGAAAAGGCACAGATGGCAGGCGATGTTTGAGGAGGGATAGTTGGAGCCTGCCGTGGTGCCTGGCTAATGGGAAGCTCCATCAGGTGAGCGGTCTTGTACCCCTGCCAGGACCCGCTGCTCCTGGCAGCGAGATGTCTCGGTGATCATCTCGCAGCAGAGAAACCATCCAGCGTGGCTTCTCCTCAAACGAGCCAGGAGAATCTTTGGCCAAGATTAGCAATGAAGGCTGGAGCTTGCTAGCAAACGGGGTGATGGCAAACCAGGGCATGCCTCTATTGCTGGTACCTGCCGGCCAGCCACAGGAACGGGTACCGATGCTGTGTACCCCACAGCACCGCATCTCCCAGTGCTACAGTGCTGCGAGGGGGCTGGCGGGTGGCCCAGGCACCCGAGAAACCCAGTGCTGAGTCATAGAATCATAGAATCTTTAAGGTTGGAAGAGACCTCCAAGATCACCAAGTCCAACCATCAGCCTAGCACCACCATGCCCACTAAACCATGTCCTGCAGTGCCACGTCGACACGTTCTTTGAACACCTCCGGGGTGGTGACTCCACCACTGCCCTCGGCAGCCTGTTCCAGTGCGTGACCACTCTTTCAGTAAAGAACTGTTTCCTAATGTCCAACCTAAACCTCTTCTGCCGCAACTTGAGGCCATTTCCTCTTGTCCTTCAGGCTGGGGAAGGGAAGGGCTGGGGGCATCCACCTGTGAGGCTGTACTTCATGCTGGCCTTTTGTCCTTACTCATTTGCCAGTTAATTGCTCCTGGTGACCAGGAGTAAGAGCATAAAGCATTGGCACAGGGCTGTGAGGCCAGGAGAGCCCAGTGCGGGCACAGAGAGCTTGCAAAGCTGGCAGCCCTCCCCAAACACTGGTTTTCCCCTCTTTCTCATCACTCCCAGCCCTTCCCAGAGCCTTCCTCAGTGCGCTTTCCGTGGGGGTCACAAACCCATCTGGGTTTGGGATATGGGGACAGCAGTCTGTCCCCACGTCAGAGGCAGGCAGGTAAAGCAAGCAAAGCAGCAAACAAAAACCAAACCCCAGCTATTCTGATGCAAAGATGAGCAAAGGTGAAGACCTGCTCCCCACTTTTGGGATCGCTCCTCTTCTCCAAGGTGCAGGGAGAGCTCCTGAAATAGCTGCTCCTCGCCACTTTATTTTGGATGCAAAGCATTGGTATTCTGCAAGAAGAGCTCTCACTCGGGGAGCTAGCCTGCCAGACCTGTTCCAGCTGATTTCCTCACAGAGCTGAAGCCCTTCCTATCAAAACCTTTGGCTGCAAACCAAGTGATCAGCCAGAGTTCGCCTCCTTTCTTCTTTATCCTTACAAACCCATCCCCTCTGCACTTTGCTTCCTTTTATTTCCCTTCCTTCACATCTGCATTACTGCAGAGCACTGTTAATAAGATTTATGGCTAAATATTTTCTGGCATACAGGTAATTTAAGGTGCACTTGCTGGTCCAGTTTGAAAAGCAAACAGCTTCCCTCACCGTTCTGCTTCTGGCTCAGCTGCTTTAATTGCCCATGACATACCACGTGCAGGGTAAATATTTGGTCCCACCTCTGAAGCTTGAAGGCTCCTCTCCTGCTCTTTGCATATGGATTGGGATCTCAGCGGCAGCAGGGGATGCCCTTTCCCACGCCGGGGTGAGCGGGTTCGCTCATGACTGAGGGTCATTGCTGAGGAACAACAGAGCAGGGGAGCGGGGGAGACAGAGGAGCAATGTGGCTCTGTAGGAGACAGGAATCACAGAAAAAGAGTAATTTAGTTTGAAAGGACCTCCGGAGGCCACTGGTCCAGCTAGACCCAGTTGCCCACGGCCGTGTCCAGCTGCGATTTGACCATCTCCAAGGACGAACTCAGTTTGTGGGAAGATGCTTCTTTTCAGGCAGGATTTTCTCAGCTTTATTTAACTCTACAAAAAGCAGGAGAGATGGAGAGCTTGTCCAGGAGAGAAGGCAGTATATTAAAACTAAGACATGCTATGCCTCCAGCCAAGAAGACAGAAGATGGGAAAAAAAACCAGCTTCTCCAAGAGTAATTATGCAGCTCAGTGACTGATTGGGGGAGACAGCTGAGGTTAAATTAATGCCATGGGCCCTGTGGCAGCAGCACTACCAAGACGTCGTTTTACGGGCTTTCACCCGAACAATGAGCGAGGGAAACTTGAGTTTTATCTACTTCAATGACCCAGTCAAAACGACCGTGTGTGGTCAGCAGCAGAGGAAAATGCTGCATTGCAAAGGGCACGGGAGATTTGAGGCCAACCTCGCAAAGAACGACCCAGTTGCTCACACGGGAAGATGCCTGCAGTCCTTCCCTCCAGTTGGGTTGCATGCTCATGGCATGAGGAGTGCGATGATAACTTATGGTGTGAGGAGCATGGTGGAAGGAGAGGAGCCTTCCCTTCAGCACCAGGTCTCCCTGGCAACTTCTCTGCCAAGCAACAGAAAGGAAAAAAAGGATGCCAAAGCATAAGCTGAGAAACTGCCCAAATCTCTAATCGCCAAGCGCAGCCTCACGAGAGGTCTGCCCTGGGACAGGGAAATTTGTATCATCTGTCAACAAGAACTACATGCAACAAAAGTAAATAGAAGGGAACTCTGTTTTGCATCTCACAGCTTCCTCTTTCACTGGCTGCTGTGATTTATTTTTTTTAAGGTTGGCTGTGCTTCCTAGAAGGTAAAGTATTGTTCTCCTCCTCCCTTCCTATCAGTTGCAGATTTTGTGGTATTTATCAAATACCTTGCACAGCAAGGCCTTGGTCCTCTCCAGACCCTTGGGTGAGAACATACTGTGAATTTTCTGCTCTGCATCAACTGTGTTGTGCTCAGGCCTGGAGCGGGCTTGCACACAGCTAAGAGCAGCAAGCAGAGGATCACCCATCCCAAAAGCTTTTTGAAAGGCCCACAGACAGGGACCAGAGGAAGATGGAGGCTACACAGGAACCGATCTGCAATGCAGTGCAATCAGGGAGCGACTCTGTGGCAGCCTGAACTCTTCTCGATGAGCTGGTGCAGAGCACTGCGTGGGCAGTTTTCCCTTTAATGGAGGGCACTCCCTTGGAACAAGCGTTTGGCACCAGATGAGTGAGGAATGAGATGGCTCTAATCCCGTAATTTAATTAGAGCCGCAGAGAGCTGCCTAACGAAAAGACCATTTCTTGAGCAGGCAGCAGCACTGGGCGTCTGGCTGCTCTCTCTGGGCTGGCAGTCTGGACCTTCTTGCTCCTGCTCCTGCTCCGCCACAGAAAGGCTTTTCCACCCCTGTTCTCTCTCATTTTTCCTCCTTGTGGGTTTTAGACAAAACAGTGTGGGCTGGGACCCCACCCCATCCCGGGCTGCACACCCTCACATTTGTGAACAAAGGGCTACTGGGTGCTGTCTGGTGGGGAGGGGAAGGGTAGGAGCCCCAGTTTTATCCCGCAGAGGCCGAAGCTGGCAACGAAAACCTAAGCTCCAGGTCTCCTTCCATGTGGTGGAACAGTGGCCCAGGTTGCCCAGAGAGGTGGTGGGTGCCCCATCCCTGGAAATGTTCCAGGCCAGGTTGGACGGGGCTGTGAGCGACCTGATCCGGTCGGAGATGTCCCTGCTCCTTGCAGGGGGGTTGGACTGGCTGGCCTTGAAAGGTCCCTTCCCACCCAAGCCATCTATGATTCTAAGTTCCAGGTCTCCTTCTATTTTGCAACCCAGCAAAAATGTTGGCCAAGACAAGACAGGGATCCGGTGAAGGAGTGTGCTGTCGGTGGTCCTGCACTGACAAAGGGGTCTTGGCATCCTGATTTCACACCATCCCAAGAGCAGGGGTCTCGCCCCAGGTTTTCAGGATCTCCCCGGCTGCATGGGGAGCACTGAGTAGCCCCCTCAGACTGTGAAATGGAGTAGGCCCCATATGCCCTCCCAGGCCAATTTGGTATGGCATGGGGTGGGCATCACTTTGGAGCACTATCAGTCCCTCTCCCAGCTGGCCTCAGTGCTCAGCTTCCCCTTTGCAGCCCAGGCATCTCCATGATGGAGCAAAAGGAGCTGGGGATGAGGTACCAGTAGCCTAAGGGACCAGCCTGTAAGGGCAGGCATGCGTAACCCCATCCCTCCAAAAGGGGAGAGCAGCCTCATCTCTGTCTCAGGGAAAGCATGCAGGCTAAGCCTGAAATCCTGAGTGGGATGGGCTCAGCGTGAAGTTTCGGTTGACCCTGACCCAGGTATGCCTGGGCTATGGTTCCCAGCAGCCTCCCGGGGCTCAGCCAGCCAGAAAGCATCCCTAGTGCAAACAGATTCCTGCACAGCAGCAAAAGCCCAGGCTAAGCCAACAGCCACATGCCTAATTAACAATAACTGGCTCTCCGCCACGTGTCTCCCAGGCCCGAGCTTGCACCCGCCCCAGTAATTGCTGCCCCATTATGTTTTTTCCGGATGCTTCAAGGTGAAAGGGAGCTTTGTGCGGGAGCCCCCCCGGACAAGCCCGGGATGCAGCAAGCTGGCAAGCAGCTGATCCTGCACAAAGTCCTGACGGTGGGAGAAAGGCAGGGCTGGAGCATCCCGTTCTGCTCCTCAAAGCCTCAGCAAGAACTCTCGACCCCAAGGAGGAAGGGGGAGAAAGCAGTTCTGGCAGCTCACCAAGTGTCCTGGCCATACGCTGCTGGGTGCTTATACAGGACATACCCCATATAAATGCCCCCAGGAGATGTCATTGGCCCAGTCCCATGGAAACACTTCTTTACTGAAAGAGCGGTCAGGCACGGGAACAGGCTGCCCAGGGCAGTGGTGGAGTCACCACCCCTGGAGGTGTTCAAAGAACGTGTAGACGTGGCACACCAGGACATGGTTTAGTGGGCATGATGGTTGGGTTGATGGTTGGACTTGATGATCTTGGAGGTCTCTTCCAACCTTAAGATTCTGTGAAATGCCCCCAGGAGATGTCACTAGCCCAGTCCCATAGAAATGCCCCCAGGAGATGTCACTAGCCCAGTAATATCACCAAACTGTGGGAAGAGACTGCTGGCTGCAATAAATGCCGAACCATCCTGCTACCGTGCAAGGAAAGAGCCTCCCAGGACATCAGTGATACAGCACTGCCCAGAGCTGTGGCTGTGTGGGTCCTGCTGCTGGAGGTCCCCTTCCTGCCCTGGCTGGTCATCACCCCATCAATGAAGAACGTCTTCTGCAGGCAGGTTCCTACAGCAGCTTCAGCTGAAGGAAATCCCCAGCGTTGGGGAATTTCCTACGTCTTCTCGTAAGCTGAAGGCTGCTGGAAAGCTGCACCAAGACCAAAGACTTCATATTTCATTGCTGGTCCCCCAGCCTTTTTCTGAGCTGCCTGGGCAGCTGGGGCCCAGCCTGGTGGGAGCATTTTTTGGTGCCACCTTGGGGGATCCCACACATGGCACTACCTGTCTGTGGTTAAACAGGGATTTCCCTGCTACAGAGCCTACCATTTCACTCACAAACAGACCTGCAGCTGGGGGAAAGATCGGAGTGGCTCCAATGTTCAACATCTTCAGAGGAGGCAGACAACAGGCAGGAACAGAAGCCAAAGGCTGGAGGGGGCTGGAAAAAACTCAGCTTTAAGAACCGCTTCTGGTTTGCAAACAGAAACAAGAATAAAGGTTCATCAATCGGGGCCACCACCGCTCTCCTGGCTGCAAGGCACCGCGCTCACTTGGCTCAGGTGTGGTGATGCTCTTTGGCTGTATGTGACCCATCCTGTCTCCTGCAACACGCCAGCATCTCCCCAAACCTGAGAGTCCCTGAGAGTTACTGTCATGCCATCTCCCTAACTTTCTGGGTCTTCCTGAAGGACCATTATCGTTTATAGTGCACTTACTACCATCTTCCCCAAAGTACTGCTCCGCTCTATTTTCAAAATGTGTTTAAACAAAGGCTGAAGAACAGTGCTTCATAACCCAGGGAGAAGAAAATTGCCCTGGTTTAGCTGAGGCTCTCAGCCACAATGAATTCAGTGCCCTGACCTTGGAAGCCAAGCAAGCCCGGCCTGCCCAGTACATCTGGAGGAAACCACCTCATTATGTTTACGCTGCCACTGCCAGTACCCAAGGGGCTCCTGGGTAAGAAGAGACTCTAATGACGGCTGGCTGCTCGAGCCAAACCCAGACCTTGCTAAGCTGGTCTGCAAAGCACCAGGCAGGGTCCTTCCCACCAGTTTCCTTTTTTTACAGAGAACGTGCATGTGCAGTTACTGGGTGCAGATCAGCAGGAAGTTCCTTGCTCCAAAATCCCCACATTCGCCCTGCAAGCAATTTCTTTTTCCTGGTACTGTCTTCTCTCTGCTTCCTCCCACATCACACGTGCTGCAGCGTTTCTGGCTTTCCTGGAAGACCCATCTCCACCCAACCCTCCACCACTGCTGCATATTACAGGCATTGCCGCACAACTGGCTGCCTCCAGCTGCAGCCTCCGCTGCTCCCAGCTCCAGTACAACACAGACTGCATTGCTCCTTCCTTTGAACTGAACAGAAAGCTCTCTGCATACCCTAGCTGGCCTTGAGATCGTTCACCTGTTCATTGAGCCGTGCGGCACTGGGCTGTAACTGTGCTCCACATCCTCCTTCTTTGTGGTGAATCAAGCAGCAGAAGTGAGTGGTGCAGGATTCCCAGGATTCCCTGTCCAAATGCTCTGCATTGGGGTCCCTTCTTCACATGCACTCAGTGAGCCTGCCAGGCTGAGAAGCACTGGGCTACCAGTCTAACGGTGCTGGACTTGTCGCTCTGCTAGAGACGTCTTGACCTGGCACGTTCCTCCATATGCATTCTGCTCTCCAGAGATGTAAAGTTGTGAGGTGAGGAGAGAGTTCAGAAGAGGTTACAGCACCAGCTGGGGACACGAGAAACTGAGATTCATTACCTTGCTCTGCTTCAGGCTTTGCATGAATCACGAGTGAGTCAGTGGCTTTGAAATCAAGGAGCTGAGTCTCTAAGCAGCATAAACGTCTGTGGTGACTTTAGCACTTAGTAGACCTCGATGTCCACTTCTGAGTATTGTCCCCTAGTGGGAACGGGGATGTGGCATATCTCCCCGCGTGCCAGGGTGGCCAGTGGGGTACACCCTGAAGTAGCCTGCATTAGTGAGAGGGACCTGAGCTCACAGTCATTCAGCATCTGCGCCCAGGGAAGGCAATTGCTGCAAGCAAGCCAGGCCTTTTGAGCCTGCAGCGCCTAATTATAAGTGAAGCTGAGGAGAAAGAGGAAGAAAAAAAAGAACAACAACCCACCAGTAAAACAAAAGACATTTTTTAGGAATGATCGGTTTACCACAACTGCATTTCCATCAAGTTTCCAAAAATTTTGGAACCTCCCACTCCTATGTCATCTTATATAGTTTCTGGAGCTAAACAACTGCTTTTGGGAGGGATACAGCACTATCCTACTCCAGCAGGAAACCAAAATGCTGGATTTCTTCTTTCCTGTTCTGCAGGAGGTGTCTGGCAGCAATGAGGAGGTGTTTACACCGACACGGGCACACATCTGCAAAGCCCTTCCAGTCCAAGGGAGAAGCCAGGCCCACAGGCTGGCAGGGGGTCTGTGAGCCCATAAGATACAACAGGGGAATCAAAAAGATAAAATGAGAGAGCAAAGGAGGGAGAGAGGAAAAGTTGCAGCTATGGATGGGCTAGCAAAATGTGAATGCTGCGGGAGAAAAATGGAGGCAGTGAAGGGAGCGTGTCAGAACTGAGTAAATCAGGCAGGGACATGGTAATCAGCCTGGCTTTCCCAGAGGAAAGGTGTTTGCATCAGGAGAATTTTCTTCTGGCATACATCAGCAACAGGACAAAGCATTGATCCAGGTCCTGTGCACTCCCAACCAGTGTTCCCAGCACACAGGGACAAGCTGGGCCACTGGGGAGGGT
>JAAGAY010009961.1:0-12714 GCA_011801015.1 Ardeotis arabs | reverse complement strand
GGTGAGGAGGGTCCAGCTCTCTGACCCGCCACAGCTTTCCTGCAGGAACCTTTATATCCCCCCAAGGGAGGGGACCAGGACAGTCTGCCAGCCCATCAGGTGCCAGCCAGAAAAACAACAATCCTGTTTCTGCAAGAAACACTTCATCTGAAAGATTTTGCTGGGAGGGGCATGCGTGGGGAGATTATTACATTTTAGTCGCCAGTAGCATGGCCAACCAGATATCCATCTTCCTCCTCCACTGGCTCCGACCTCAGGACAGGCGGTGGCCACGTCTGCTCACTCAGGATGACTAAAGCAGATGGCCTGGGGTTTCATCCAGCTTTTCCCAGCCCAGGACTTGCACCCACACCATGCTACTTCTCTGAGGAGAAGGTCTGGGGGTTGTTTTTTTGCCAGTACGTCTTAGCCCAAATCAAGGGTCTTCACCACAGTGTCACCAATGTAAAAATTCACTCTGTTTTATACCATTACCAGACAAGTTCTAAGTTTTTCTCTTCAGTGTAGCACTCCCACCCTGGGAAGTTACACTGCATTGCTTCACAGAGATACTGGGAAGATGAAACAGTCCACCAGCGTCACATCTAATGTGGTGGAGAGGGACAAAGAGAGCGCTAAACCAAGGTGCCCAGTGTGCACAAGGGATTAGGCACCTTGATTTTCAACATTCCCCTGGTGCTAAAATGCCCACCTCAAGCAGCTGAAAATGCTCTTTAATTGACGACACTGACACTGGGAAAGAGCCCAGGTAAATTGGAGAGTTCAGCTCCCCCCTCACTGAATCTGTACTTCATAAAAATGACAGTCCTGGGCAAGTTACTTTAAGTTAGAAAGGAACAAGCCTTGGCATAGAGAGAAGATGGTAAATAAAACCTTGTATGTGTGTCCATTGACTAAGAAAACACCTAGGAAAATCTTAGCATGATTGATGGAGCCACTGACCACAGCTGTTGAGTAACCTCTGCTCACCACCTAGGGCTGGACTGGTCCCTCTGGGCAACTGGAGAGTGGTAGAGAGGTCAACGCCACAATAAAGCACGCAGAGGGAGCAAAAGAGTCTGGGAATACCTGGTCTCGGCAGCATGCACCGAATGCGGGCAGGTCAGGACCAGCCCATTAATAGCCAGCAAGCTCTTACTCGGTAGCCTCCTTCGAAAAAGGAAGTCAGGAGGAGCTTACGTCAGTCTCGGCTAGAAGTGTCGATACGCATGTCTGAAGGAAGAGGCTCCAGGCTTGTGACAGGAGGCCAAGTGACTCAGTTGTGGTGGGTGGGGGCAACAAGAGAGAAGGGGATGTGGTTAGGGAACAGGGCATGAGTCACCAAGGAAGCACATATGTTGATAACAGCTGGATAAACTCAAGGCAGAGACACAAGGTCTGCTCAGGAGAAAATCCAAGCTGTACTTGGAAGCCAAAACCTGGAGACAGCAATCCCAAGGGCGAGTGTAACAGAGAGCTGTGAGTGCCTGCTTTTCCTGCTCTGCTGCTCAGCAGGGCTTGCAGGATGAACATCTTACAACAGACAAGGTGTGACCACCGTGTTGGCAATGTTCTTGTGTCTCAGGTACTGCGTTTCAGCAGTCACCTGAGATTGGAGTCAGCCTTGTTCACAGAGCTCAGTCAAGTCCTCTCCATTATAGTCCTGCCACCTCATGTCACCACTCCTCCCTCATCCCACAAGGCACAAGCCCTGCATGCTCCTCTTTGGAGGCTCAGTTTCCTACAGGCGATTTCTTAGGCGAGAGGCATGAGCACGACCGAGCCATGGGACAGTGCAAGTTGACTTGAAATCCGCTACTCTCTCCTCTCCCCCATCACCCTCAAAAGCTCAACTGAGGCTGAAGTGGCTTCAAACAGTTTGAGATTCCACTGAAGAAAATGATGCCGAGGGAAGATTCATTAGAGTTCACTGGTCAGTGCTGAAAGCCCCAAGAGAGATGTGGTGTGGAGACGAGAGGAAATACACAGATGATTCACCCTTCACCTCCCTCCACTAAGCTCACCAAATGTTCCACCTCATAGCTTAGCATGGATGCATTATTGTTATCTGGAAAGGCACAAATGAACCCCCTTCACCTGGTGTGAACGACATGTAGGGTGCAAGCAAGGGGCTCTCCCAGCTCCCCCTGCCCGTGTCTAAAATCTCCTTGAAAACCTAACCTCCCACTTCTGCGAGCACGGTCAGCTGCAGCCTGCCCATCCAGTTGGATCTGCCTTCCTCTCCTGCCTCCCCAGCAAATATTTAGAGGCATGGGCTCATTGTCTTGGCCAGCCAGAAACCCGAGAGGATGGCTGCTGACTTAACAAGAAATGTGTCACAGTCACAAGCCTGCTGCTTTGTGTCCATCACTGCCGTGGCACTTCCCCTTCAGCAGAGAAATGGGAGAGAAGCAGCGTCAGCGTGGCGCAGGAGATGGGAAGAAACAGCCTGGGTCATGGTGGGGGAAGAGATGTCTGTCTGGAAACAGCAGCTTTAATCCTCTGTGACCTCATGGTCTCATCCAGATCCCGGTGCTGCCCACGGTTCTGCCATGTGCCGGACCCATTGACATCTCGCCGAGAGATGTCAGTGGCTCATTGAAGGCTCATCAGTTCCCCTAATGCCTACGCCTTGGGTTGCAGTCTGACCACATCTGTCCTGCTGTGCCATTCCAAGCACAGAATCCGGACACTTGCCAGGAGGTTTCCTTCTACTCCTGTGTCTCCGGATGCCAGGACAGGAAGGAATAAACACGAGATCGCACAAAACTCATGACCTGTCGAGCACTCTATCCATCCCGGGCAGATTACGCCACTGTTTTCCATGCCTTGCCTTACCAGAGGAACATTTAGCCACGTATCCCGAAGGACAGCAGTCACTCACTCACTCCCAGAAGCAGCTGCTGGTAAACCTCTTCCTAAAATCTGCAAGAGAGCAGGGGCCAGGTTCTGACGTGCAAAGTTTCTCCCCTCCCTAGCCCTCCCAGAGCCGTAGGAGTGAAAAGCTTCCAGTTCCGCCCATTGCCTGTGTGAGCATCGCTCTTCGTTCAGCCTTATGCAGAGCAGGGGGTTTGGGAGAGGTGCTCCCCCTGCCCTGCTCAGGCACAGTGGCCACGCAGCCAGCCAGGGTCGCTGCTCCAAGACTTGCGCACTTGGGGCTGGGGTGCTCCTGCCACCCAAACCAATGGTTTGGGCCAAGGAGGCTTGGTTACGCTGAAGAATTAATCACATTAAACGGCACACACTGGGGATGAGTGACTTTATATCAAGCCTATATTTGCCAATGTGCGCTGTAAATGAATATTTGATTATGTTAACAACCCTGGCAGATAAGAGAGATTTTATGTTACCGCCTTTGAACTGAATACAATGTCTGGTGCCTGGGTGTTGCAAAAAATAGATCCTCCCCCAACCACTCAGGAGCAACAGGAACCACAATTCCGCTTTGTGGGCCCTCAGCAGGGTTGGTTTTACCAAGAAAAATCTTTCTTTATAGGTTCATTAGCTAGTGCCTGCCTGTATGGGGTTTTGCAAATATGTCAAGGATGCCTTTCCTTGCTGCAGGTGAGGTATGGGGCTAAACACAGAGCTCTGAAGATGCGCCAAAGAGTCATGCCGGTTAGGATGTTCCAGGAAAGCCAAGATGTGCTTGGTATGATCTGCTAGGTCCAAAGAGCTCGCTGCTTTGCTACGGAAAGTCACCTGCACTCAGAGCTTGGTGTCAGGAGCGAGCCCTACTTCAGGGCATGTCCCGGGCTGGGTTGATGAAACCCCCAGGGGGCACAGGGACTTGCGAAGCTGCAAGTAGATCGTTCCCAAGCAGGCAGCCTGCTGAGGGTGCACTTTTTACCCTCTTCCTATCTGTTCCCTCCCAAAGGCAAAGAGCGTTGCTGCTGAGCCGCCCCAAGCCTAAACCTCCAACAGACAGCAACTCAACCAGTGCAGCCATGGCAGGATGTTACAGCACAAAGGCTCTTAACTTCTGGCACTGGGAGCATTCACGTTAAATTACGCAAGTTAATTACTCCAATATTACCCTGCTCCACAAAAGCCACGTAGGATCGGTTCCTTGCCTAGACAGCCTTAATGATGCTCCTGTGTGGCAAGCTGGGAAAGCAGCTACCAGAGATTTTACCGGTTTAAAGAGGCTGGAAACGGAGCCAGCTAAGATGGTTAGAGGAGATAAACATGCAGGCAGACAAGTGCACATATGCAGGCACGGATGCCACATGGGTAAAGTGAAACCATCAGGATGCAATCCTCTCTTTCTTGCCAGTCTTCAGTCTGCCTTAGGCATGCCTTTACACCAAGACAGTAGTTCTTCTGGGTGGGAATAGCTGTACGCAGGTTCAGTGCTTTCATGGCAACGTTAACGTCCTCACTAGGAGGATGGGAAGGAGAATACTGAGTTCCCAGCTTATGCCTGCTGCATACCTGGCCCATGCTCACCTATCCTGTGGCACAGTGCCCCAACTTACTGACCTTTGCAAGGGAGGGCCAGATCTGTACCCACACATTCGGTTTTCTATTTCCACAATCCCACTGTTTAGCATCCCATTGTAGGACAGGCTCTCCATGCTGGCTGCTCCTCCACACAGTTTGCTCTTCCTGAGCTATAAGCAATGCGCTGGACAAGGTCTCATCAAAGCCTCTGTACGAAGGCAGCAATGCTTCCGTCTCTGCTAAATACATCTCTCAGGATTGCATTAGCTGCATCCGCCTGTGCCTATAGCCATCCTGCAATTAGTTACTACCCCACTTCCTCTTCCTCTGGTAATTCACATGGAGGAGAGTCCAGCAAATGGGAGAAGCTTTATTAATAGATCCAAATACGTTACCTGAGTAGCAATATCTCACATGGCTTCTTCTAACTGTCCCCAAGGTCGCTCCATCCTTCCTGTGTGACATTCAGATCCACTTCCATGTTGGCAATGCTCTCAACTGCCTCATCTGCAGGAGCGATCCATACGCTCCTCCATGTCTCCCCAGCTCATTAACAAAGACATTAATGAAGACAGGTTCCAAAATGAATCCCTGAGCAGTGCTGTTCACTTCTCAACATATCCTGTTGACTCTCTTCCATCCTGTCTCCCACTCGCTTGAAATTTCTGTGGTAATGCTCAGCCTCACTCATGTCTTTAGAAAGAAAAAAACCTAACTTATCAATAAAAGGTGGTTAAGTTACTTTGGCTTCATCTATTTAAGCTTGCAACATCACTTGAACGTTCAGCTGAGCTGTTCACATGAGCTCAAAACATTGTCGTAGCTTACCTTGACTAAAATTGGTGCTTCCATCTAACGAGTCCTGCCAGTAGGTCAGAGGAGCTACTGGAGGGTCTCAAATGGGACATCTGTCCATGGCTTAGTCTGTGGGGGTGGATGGAAGCACCTCTGTGTACACCGACATGCAGGAGTCAGCGATGCTTCTACACTTGAGGAAGAAAATTCTATATTAATGTGCTCTTTGCTTTTAAAAGATGAACATGCAGCTAGATCTATAAATAGACAGGAAACTAATGGGTCTGATTGCTTTGGCACAAATGCCCAGTGACGCATTCTTGTGTGAAGAGCCAATGTCACCTGGCCCAAATTAGATCACTCACACCTCACACCTCTAGCAGGAACTCCTGCTAGCCGGAGAGATGCTAACTCAGTCTAATGGAGGTAAAAGAGAGATCATGACCCTTTAAAAATGCGTGCACCACTTGGCATGATCTTTCTGGGACATAGGTGATTGCTGTGCTCCATGTAAGACAATATAGATGACGGACCAAGGGCACTTTCTGCCTCACACATCCCACAAACAGCACGTGCACAGCCGACTGTGAAGGATGTTCAGTTATACCACCTGTGAAGGTGCAATAACTGGGTTGGCTTCCAAGCTCTGTCTATCTGTGCCTCAGTGTCAGACAAAGCCGGAAATAATTTCTGGAGACAGGGAAGGAGTTCCCCCAGGCAAACCTGGGTGTGTTAAATGTCTGGTGAAGCCACCTGAGAGTCAGAAGCCAAATCAATTACAAGTCAAGGGCTGATGTCCTTCTTAGCTTTCTGGGAAGTTCCACCAACCTGCACTAGGAAAAGACCGTGTCTTCTCAAGAGTCACGATGGAGGACAGACCCCCCAAAGTCAGTATTTGAGGTGCCTCAGAGACGAGGCAGCTTTCTACAAGGCTTTCAAGGATAAACACAGATCATTCAAGCACTAAAGCAATGGCCAGACCAGGAGGTTTGGCTCTACCCCTCAGCGCATTTCATACAGGTAGTCCTAAGATCCAGGAGGGCAATTCCAGCAGCGCATTGCCAGCTTTGGCAGCTTTTCCCAGGGGCTGGATCCAAAGAGATCATGTCAGTTCAGGACATGCAGAGTTTATGTATTACAAAGCAGCCATCTCGTCTGGCACAGAGTTTTGTAAGCCTTGAAACACGCCCTCCCTCCCCACTCCCTTCTAGGACGCAACTCCAGCACGGAGGGAAATCTACAGGCTTGATGTCTTTGGCTGCCAAAGGCCTGATCCCATTCCCATGAACCCAGGGAAGGCACGGCAGCAAGTCTGATAGCTCCGAACCATGCCTGCTGGGGAACACCGTGAGTGGCCATGCTCTGGAAGCACCCTCTTCCATTGTGGTGCCAGCAATCAAAAAGGATAACCCAACTTTCCCTCTATATTTGCATGAAAACAGTATCCATGAACTGCTTGAGATGAATCCATCTGATCTCTGCCATCTGCCATCTGTGGTTTTGGAAGTAGGTGAGGGTTGCAATGGGTTGGCTGCCAGCACTTTCCTGTCTTGCCACTTGACTCCCCATCTTCGGGAGGTTGGACATGTTCCCCTGCCACGGTGGAATGCTGAACAAGAGATTTGCTGTGTCTCTTCTCAGCATGGGGAAACTGTTGGGAAACTCCAAAGTTGTGTTTGCTTTGTCTGGAGAGCTCCCCCAGCAGTAGAGAGGAACGTGGGGCAGGCGGCTGCGACCTGCGCTCCTGCTGCCGGCACCCACTGCAAACCCGCAGCATCTCATGAAGTCACTCCAACCTCCCAGGGATGCGTGGCTCTCTCTCATTTCCAGAAGAGCCGTTGCTATGGCAATGAAAATTGCGGTTTTAAATGCTTCCTCAAGGACATCCATGAAAGAGGCTGATGATAGGGAGAAGAGAGGGATGCGATGCAGCATGATGGGACCAGCCCAGGTGCCCATCCGTTCAATGCATGGACATGCTGAAGAACAAGTGCTTCCTCTTCACGGTCCCTCTGCAGAGAAGAGGGACAGAGAAGAAACCTCTTTTACTGGCAGCTTGTCACCGTTAGGGGAAAAAACTAGCCACATAGTCTCCCCAGAAAAGAAAAAAATATTTTTTTTCTCCAAAAGGTACCAAAATTGAATCCTCTATTCTCATTTAAATGGACAAGGATATTCAGGCAGCATTCGCCAAGTTTCCTTCCCAAAAGAGACCTAGAAAAAATCCTCTGAGGGATAATTAACTGGCTAACAGACAGGAACCAAGGATAAAAATAAGTGGAATATTTCCACCATGGAAATATCTGTGAGATCTATTCTCATGATTGCACAGCTCATTACAGAGTTACTCCCAAGACAGCCACTCCAACGGGTGCTTAGGTGCCCAGCCACTGCCAGAGAAAGGAGAGCTCCTAAATCCAGCATGTTATCCACTGGGAAGAGACCCATCTGAGCTGCTGCTTAGATGGTGACCTGCTCCCTGACCCCACTTCTGCCTCAGTTCCCACGTCCTACCTGTAGGACGAGAGCAGCACGCACACAAGGGTGGGCGGAAACCTCCCGGTGAAAGGGGAATAGCGTCACCTGAAATGGCCTGGGAGAGGGTTTTCAGGAGCAAATCCTGCTACCCCCTACCCAGCATGAAGAGAAAACGAAACCATTGCCATGGGCTTCAGTGTTTGAGTTATTCAAGGAGGTTTTGCTGGCTCTGTGCCTTAAGCAGGGGAGGATCTCATTCGCAGAAGATGCGTGGCTAGAGGCTATAAAGAAAGGCAGTGCCCAGTTCCACAAATTTAAACCCAGTTAGGCCTCCCCTGAAGTTCAAGCACTTCCCTATAATTATTATAGCCACTAATGACTTGGTTAGAGGCACAGAAAGCCTCCGAGTCTTTTGGCGGGACCATAAGGGTCCACGAATGCAGGGTATGATTTCAGCTCAAGTGGTCAGCAGCGTCTGTAGGAAACATCCCCAGCAAGCCCAAGGCCACCACCAAACTGCAGGGGTTGGGGAACACCGCCGAGTGGCAGGCAGGGGTCAGAGGCAGCCTGTGGGGCAGGCTGAGGCCGTCATGCCCAGCAGTGTGAGGCAGCCAGTGCCACGTCAGAGTTTGGACCGACCGGCACAGGGGGCAAGATACGCTGTTTGTATTCAACCCGTGCATACACATGTGTGAGTCAGTGATCCTCAGCTGCGCACTGGGTGAGGGAAACGTACATGTTCATTATGCTATGGGAATCTAAAAACAATCAGCAGCACAAATATTGGTATGAAGCCTGCCAGGTTGTTTGGTTCTGCCCCCCTGCTCCCCAGTCCATCACAGTATCCTGTAAGTCATTTCTTAAAAGTCTTCCTTCTAGGCTTGAAGCTGGTATCTCATGCAGCCTTTGCCCACAGATTAATTAATCATTGTTCCTGTCACTTTTCGTCTGGGCCTGTTATCTGCCTGGCCGCAGCTTTTGCCTTTCTGCCAGCAGCCAGAGGCGAGAGGCCGTGCTCCCCCCTCCCTTGCTGCAGCCCCTTCAAGAAGCACGCTCCTCTTAGCAATGCTGGAATTTGTTTCTGGAAGGGGCCTGGTATGGAAGAGAAGACATCTTCCTCTACCAGTGAAATCTCGGTTGCTACAGATAAACAAATTCCATCATTCAGCCCCCAAAATTCCCAGCCTGCAAACACGCGCTTTACTTGCTGCCCTGCTGCAATGCTCCACATCTTCCCTCCTCCCACCCACCGGCTGTCTCTCTCCTACATCTCCCATCCTTTTTTTCGAGCCTGCTTCAGCAAAGGATGCTCTTCCTCCAAAAGAGCTTCCCCCAAATACCCTCCTTCTCTCTGCTAAGAAATTGGCTCTGAATCACTTACGAAAGCTGCTGTTTCCTCAGCCTCTTGCTCTCTGGGTTCTTATTTTCGCTCAGTCCTTGAGTGGGCTGCCTTTTGTTCTCCAGCTGCAAAGAGAGATGTACTTGAGCAAACTTTTGCTGGCTTTGGTAACCCCGTGCCAGAGAGGTTAGTGGAGGTGCAAGGGTTAAGGCAGACTAACAAATAGGAACAAAAGGAATTAATTTCTTGAATGATGCAGAAAATCCTACTATTTTCTTTCCTGCCCTTGCTGAAAAATATTTGCCCACTGTCCTTCCAACTTGTAACAAAAACCTTGCAGGAAATAAAACTGTTCAAATCTATATTTTTTTTTCTGGTTGCAGTGGTTCCTAACAGGTCAAAACACTCTTTTGCCAGCAGCAGCCACTTCTTCTTCCCCCTCTCCACATCTGGCGTGGCAGGGTTTTATCGCCTGTCCTTGGTAAAGTTTTTTTCTCCCTCTTCTCTGACCGACCTCAGGTTTTCCTCCATTAGAAATGCTTTCCCCTCTTGCCACCAGCCTCCTCCCAGATGTCGTCAGGGCAGAGCAAAAGACCAGATAATATCCATGGGGAATTCCTCCACCCCTCGTGGCTTCTCTTCCCAGGGCTCTCCGAGATTACCTTGCCAACTTGCATGACCCCCACACCAGCCACCACCAAGTTTTTCCAGTACTTGCAGGAGAAAAAACAAAGTTCATTTTAAAGGAGCAGCAGTGGGACGGCTCACTCCCTGCGTGCTGCTTCCTCTGCAAAAGCAGCCATATGGCAGTGCTTAACTGCATTTACTGTGCTGGAATTACTTGGCCTTCTGGCTTTCTTCTCCAAGACTGCCCAATTGTGCAACTGCCACCAAGCTGCCACCTGCCTGCCTAGCTAGCGCTGTCCCACTCCGCGGGCCCAAAACTTCTGCAGGCAGCTCCATTCCCGGGGTGGTTGCAGCCTGAAAGTGCTGCCTTCATCCCACCTCACCTCAGGTTTTACCAGTCTCACCCCTGTCTGTGCTAACCCCATTGGTATTTAGGCTCATGTGGCGTCCCTGAGGATCCTAGACCCAGAGTCAAACAAATTTGCCCACAGCACCCTACAAAAACTCTTAAAAATCCCCTTTGCCTGCACTTGCTGCTGCGCAGCCTGTGTGTTTTGCGACACCTCTTTTTCAAATGCTTTAAGATGTGAAGACGCAGGCACTGGGGACAGCAATTGGGGCAGCTCTGCCTGTGAAACATCTCAGATGTGTGCGCTGAAGCGCTGCTGGGGGCGAACCACGGCTCAGCACCTCATCACTACCGTGCCAGGCTGGTGGCTCGGAGCTCAGGTAGCTCTGAGGGCAGTCTCATAGGCAGGTAGTGACGGTCACTGGAAAGCTGAGGGCTGCTGCTCCTTTACAACCTGCAACACCTTGGATTTACGGTGGCTTAGCTTTGCCTGACGTTCCACAGGGCCATCAGGTAGGCAGGTGTGTTGCTGCTGGTACCCTCCAAGCCCCCAGTCTCCACTGTAAGCTGTTCTGTAAAGCAGCATTCTGGGCCGGCTGCTTCTCACCCTTCTCAGACCTCATCATACTTAACGGTACTCGCGTTGGGACAGGAGGCTTGGGAATTATTTTACCCCTATGTGTGTCTGGCATCTACTCTCTGCAAATGGAGTGAAGTCACAGGTAGAAAAAGCCAAAACAAAAAGCCAACAAAACTGATGATGAGTTTAGGGGAACATCAGTGTCGTCTGTTGCTTGCACATCACGCTGCGTCATGCCCGATGCTTCACACCCTTAGCTCACACTGTGCCAGCTCTGCCATAAAGGTTTCCTGTGGGAAGAAATCATGACTTGAGTAGACACTCTCACCTGCACTTTGAAGACATCAAAGTGACCACAGGGTTCCTGGCCACCCCGATTAGCAGCTGGTCAGCAAGAAGCTGCTCTTCTCTTTGAGGTTGCTTCTTAAAGCCCGGTGTGTTGAGAGGAGAGCTGGTGTAGGCCCAGCTTTGGCACTGCGCCCGCCTCCTGCCTCTCCAGCAGAGTCACATGAAAAGCAGCTAGATCCAACGGGGTGATGTCCCTAGACCCCAGTAGCTGGAAATTGCAGGAAAGGAGAGCCCAATCTGCTTTGAAAAGAAATGCAAAATCAGAAAAAATTGTAAGGGAGGCCAGGCAGGTGTTAAATCACAACAGCCCATTACATCACAAGGGTATCTGCCTTATCATCTCGTCAACAACAGTGTTAACGATAAAATCCAGGTCTCTGCTTTCCTACCGAAGAGAAGAAAGCCAGGAGTTTATTCAGCATTACAACCCAAGCCGGGAACAGGGTCTGGGACCCTTCTTGCTGGGCCGGGTGGGCTAGCAGGGGAAAGCTGTACTCACTAGAAATCCAAATTTTACATGCGTGAGTTAAAACATTACTAAGGTTTTTTTATGTATATATATACACACACACATGTATATATATAAAAGTTTGGTATCAAACTCAGTATAGTTGGATGGTGAGGCTCACTTCAGTCCCGGGAAAGAAGAACCATAGTGGGTTTATCCGCAGCTTAACAGATCACTTTACAAGTTAATCCAGGTCTACTCTCCTCGGGTACCCAGCCACAGATTACTATGTGGTGAACCGCACGAGCCTAAACGAGATCAGGGTTGCTTGGCTCTGAGGAGCAGCCATGTTGGTCTGGGCTCTTCCTCCGTGTCTGACACATCCCCTCCGCTTCTGTGCCCGGCAGCAGAGGAAGAGGACCTGGTGCCCATGTTGATAACGATCAGCCCCATGCAGGCAGATCAGAAGTGTGCATTTGGCAGCTCCAGCGCAGCAAATGCCCTTTTTCCTGGGCTTCACTTGCATAAATTGATTATCAGGGCTAATAATTCCTGCTCCAGGCTCACAGAGGGGCCACAAGCGGCCAACACGATCTGACCACACGAAGGGACCGGAGAAGCCACTGCTGTGGGGATGCTGCTGCCCAGCCCTTCAAAGAGGTGGCGTTTCAGAACGGCGCAGAATTTCTGCCCAATGCCGACAGCGTGCAGCGTGCCACAGGATCAGGGGCTGGGTTCACAGACGATGCAAAAAGAGCACCTTTTAATTCGCCTTGCTTTGCAAAAAGTTTTATTTTTAGTGCTCGCGAGTGGTGCCAGATTTGCAACATTATAAATAGAAGACTTCTATTTATCCTACAGTCTAGGTACCGCAGTGCTAAGTCAGTTTTATGACCTCAATAAATCCAGATTAGGTGCTCTCAAGGATGTGTCACCATACAAATAACATTTCCTCGTCGCATTCAGATGCGTGGGCAGGGGGATGGATTATGCCAAGGAGGGGGTGCTGTCCTCATAAGCCAGCCCAATGCTTTCTGATCTGTCTTGACACGACGCAGGCTGACATTCAAACAAGGCTGAGGATTCCCAGCTTCAGATCTCTCAGTCCTGCCTGACAGGTGATTACACGCCTCGCGTTTCGGGGTGAAAAGCCTGCGGCAACACCAGCAGATTAGAATCTGCCTTGATGCCCACAACGGGGACCGTTACATGAATGATGGCCAGCCGTTGCAATCGCGCTGTCCTTGCCCACATCAGCCACACACATGGAGATAAAACAGCAGGGCTGGAAGTCAGAATAGCTATAAGACTTTGCTGCTCTGCAAAGA
>JAAGAY010009960.1:0-11595 GCA_011801015.1 Ardeotis arabs | reverse complement strand
AATTTGTTTTTCTGCTGGTTCTATCCTCTTCTAGCAGATTGTTTGATAGCCTCAGTGTAGCTCTCCTGCTGGCTGTTTCTGCAGGTTTAGATGAGGTCAGTGGGACATTAATCCAGTTATGAAAGGAAGAGGTTGCCCATGGAAGAATGGCACCTCAGTGCATGATCCTGCTGTGTTTGTGTACTCACTGTTAACTTAGGCCAAATATAAAATGGGAGCAGTAAATAATTCCTTGTTGTTATCTATCTGCAGCTTGTTCTCTTTGCTCCGAATTAAATAGCAGAGGACTTGCAGTGGTGTATGGCACAGATGATGGAAGGCTGGGTCGAGCAATGCCTTAAACTTGGCCGAAAAAGCTCTTGGGTAAGTGCATTATTCTTGGCAACCACGCTATGCCTAGCCAGTGCAGAGGTGTTCCTTGGTATCTGGGGTACCTTGGTCCTGAGGCCGGAAGCAGAGCTCACGAGCACGTGTGCTGCCTCACATCGTGACGGCTTTAGCAGAGCTGGTGTCTGAGTGGGACTGCCCTGACCCAAGTACTTGTTCTAGCTCTAGGGTTTCCAGACAGCGTTGCAGTGCAGAGTGTAGACTAACCTCAGCACTTTTAAAGAACAAAGCTGAGCTAAACCAGTCCCAGACTGCCAGGAATCAGAGCTTTAAAAACAGTTTGTTTGAATATGCTTTGGGGTTCTTCTATATCCCAGAGTTTAGCAGTTCCCTGCTCTGCTGAGGATGGAGCATGCTGGAAAACCATTGGATTTTATAGCAGCTGATGAAATAATGTCAGAAGCGTAGCCACCTCAGGTGCCCTGACCAGCTTCATTCATGTGTTAGATTCTGTGTGGAGAAGGGCAGCCTTGCAGGTGTAAGTTACTGAAATCTTGGTGAATCCTCTCTCAGAACTATAATATGCAAGGCCACGGTCCAGAAAACCATACTTTCTTTATGGTATTTTCAGTTCTAAGTTTGGTGATGGGAGGATGTAAATTTGTTAGAAAAGTATGGTGACCTCTTAGTTCAATGCATTTTTGTTAGAAAATCTGGACTTGGTTCTTCAGTTCTGATAGGATTTCCAAGGTCTAGGGCTAAGACCCGCCCTAAACTGCCTCCCCACCTTCTCTGTGCGAGGGTGGCTTTAACTCCATGTTGCTGCTGAATCTCAAGGGAATCCAGCTTGACAGAAGCAAATGTGACTACCCTGTAATCTCTGTGTCAACTGTATAACTTAAGTGGTTACACGTTATTCATTTCTCTCTCTGTGTGCTTTGAGATGGACAATTTTTCACCATTTCTCTGACAGAAAGGCTTGGAGAGGTACATTACAGTTACAAGGATCACAGTATGACCCGTGTCGTTTGGGGGCAATTCATACAAAGGAAGACTGTGCAGACTTGAGCACCTTTCCCCAGTTGTACCCAGTAACACCAGCTGGTGCAGTGTATGCTCCTGTATCCCATGATACCACTGAACAGGAGTTACAGGTTCTATTCAAGTAGTTGTTCATGAATTTATGACAGTAACTGAAACTGGAAGGTGGAAATTGTCTGTCTTGCAATTAAAATCTGCATCATGTATGTTAGAGCTTACTGCTTTGTATCCAGAATTTGATTTCTTCTCTACAGAAGCAAATTGATTTTTAAACCCTAAAGTATTTCAATGTGTTCGTTTCCCTCTGATTTATTTGTTTAAGCTTGATGAATTTAAATTCTAACCACCTTCAACCCTTCACCCTTCTGATGATAATTAATTCATAGTATGTTGCAGTACCACTCAGTGCAGGCTTAATCAGATCATCAGTTGTGGATGTTAACCACAACATCTGTGACGTTGCATAAAACCTGCAGGAGCCTGACACTGTATGAAATCGCTCTCATTACACAGTTCATGTTGAGATTGTAAGCAGCCATGCTGATCAGAAAACAGGATTAGGGTGAAGTATTCTATTAACTCACTTAATCCATAACTAAAATAATATTCATTACTCCTATCCTGTTTTAGGAGACAAATGTTTTATTTAAGCTGAGAATGACCTTTCTGAATAGGACCTATGTAGTTACATTATAAAATTGAAGTCTATAATGAGAAGGATTAGTTGGAGCCTGTAATACAGCACAATTATGTCAGATAGGAGGCAGCTGTGTCAGAGGTGTCACCACTTTGTCAGAGTTGCTTCTCTGCAGCTGGCAAGGATAAAATTGTAATTCCTTTCTGTAAAAGTTGCACTGTGGTGTATGTTGGAGAGGTACAGCCGCTGTGTCTTCCCTGGATATATCTGAGTTAGACATTAGTTTTTCAGACCATTGACTGTCTGCTGGTATTTCCACAATGTCTGTGTTGCAGCCATGGTTTTGGCTCGTGCTCCAGGACTGAACTGGAGGACTCCAGAGCTAAAACAATGAGTGCCGACAGCTTCAACGACAGAGCCAAGCTCCTGTTGTGGGTGGCTGTCACAACACATATGCTTTGCGTGTTCACTAGAGGATGGACATGAACAGTAATGCTGTGTTTTTCTCCATACACAAAGGCCGTCTGTAGGCTCTGTCAGAATTACTTCTTCTGGATTGGAAACAACCGCAGGATCTTTGTCAGTGAGCATGCTGTGGAAGAGTTGTGCTGGTGACTGCCTTTAATTGAAGTGAATGCAAAATGGCTGCCTGTCTCCACAGCGCAGCTGTGGCATTGTACAGAGAAAAGAAAGGCACAACAGCTGTGCATTTACCTTGCACAACTCGCCTGAACTCTGACTTATCCTAATGCTAGTTTCAATTAGGAATTTTTTTAAAAATATATTTTTTAAACAAAGTATTAGAGATCTTCTATGACTGGAAACATTTTAACAGCCTTTGCGTACCTTGGTCATTTGAGGTAAAGTCTTGCTGGAGCAGAATGAAGCTTTGCATTTTTCATGCTGCTTTGGAAAAGATTTTGTGAAAATGGATTCGCACTGAGGAGAGGCATGCACATGTGACGTTTTGGTTGTAGTCTGTAGCCACAGTATGACTGACTGGCATGTGGGATGTTTCATGCTTAGTTTCTGTTCTCACTGATGCAGAATGGAGTTTTTTCATCCTGCATCACTTCAAATGAAGCTGGCAAGGGACTAGAATAAGAAT
Source organism: Ardeotis arabs (assembly GCA_011801015.1). Taxonomy (NCBI): domain Eukaryota; kingdom Metazoa; phylum Chordata; class Aves; order Otidiformes; family Otididae; genus Ardeotis; species Ardeotis arabs. The sequence goes on along the minus strand of JAAGAY010009960.1, from coordinate 8,482 downwards.
CTCCCTGGTCAGTCCACCTGAACTCATTTTGCCCCATCTCAAATTCCTAAATGCTGTTTTTCTGAAGTATAGAATCAGCATATGGACGAGAGAAAAGTCAGTGCTGATGCAAGGAGTGGGGGGGATAGGAGTAGAAAAAATAAAGGTGAATTAACAGAACAGGTAAAAGGTTAGAAGTAAGAAAACGGAGGTAAAACTACTGTATTGTACAGATCTGTTATATACATGAAGTCTTGCTGAATGTCAGTGTCTGGCACAGAACAAGGAAGGGGAATGGAGGGAAGGAAAACATGAAGTAATTCATTTTGTAGCAGTTTCTAGATTTAGTTGGGTTTGGTTTTTTTCATAGTACATGAAAGAAGCAGCAGCGGAGTAGCCCAGGATCTGGTATGGATAAGGAACAAATCAAGCTAGAGCTAGACCTTTGGCCAGATAAGACAAATAGGATTTTATATGAGGAGATATCAAATTCTGTGAAGATTCCTGTGGCAATGGGCAGAGGAGCCTTCAGGGTTGTCTTCGTTGTGGCTAGGACAGAGTTAATTTTCACCTGAGCTGGGAGAGGAGCTGGAGCTGGTGGCCCCTGTGGCTGGGACACAGCTGGGTTAGGTCGCTGATTAGCCAACAGCTGGGCTGGCTTACCCCAATTAGCCCAAGGGCTGTTCCAACCCATGTGACACCACGCTCAGGGTATAAAGTGGGGATGAGACTGAGGGGAGGTTTCCTGCTACGGGAGGAAGCCAGACGTCAGGATCCACTGTGAGCTATTGTACTGGAAATTACATGCTTAAGTATTTTCTGTTATTGGGTTTTTATTTGTTTGTTGTATATATCTGTTTTATTTTCTTCTGTTGTTCTCTTAAACTTTTTTTTTAATCTCAACCCACGAGTTTTGCCGCCTTTTCTTTACCAGTTCTCCTCCCAGTCCCACTGGAGGGTAGGAGGAGTGAGCGAGAGACTGTGTAGCTTGGTCCTGAGCGGGGCTAAGCTATGACAGTTATTTTGGCACCTAATGTGGGGCAACAAAGGGTTGAGATAACTACAGATCTGACTTGAGTGGCTTGAAAAAAAAATTGTTATACACACTTATTATATTGGTTATTAGTTACTGGTCATGATGTTGCAGTGGTTGGTCATGTTGTGTTATCTACACTCTTATATGTGCTATGTGTTCCCAGCGGTGGGGAATGCCTGTTTATCACCTCAGGGAAAATGATGAGGATTATAATTTTGTTGTACTATGCAATATTAATTTATGATATGGTAACATCAATGGCCTTAAAGGTAAGTTGGTATCTGTATGTGGATGATTCCCCCTGCTCCTTCACCTCCAGGGTAGCTACAACAGTTTTTGAGAATTTTGGCTATCTGGGGGATATTTAAGGCAGCATGGTGTTATTGCTATGTGTCTTGAATGTGTCCCAGGTCTTGTTTAGGGTTACAGAAACAATTTTTAGGAACATCATCCAGAGATCTGCCCTGAGGCAAGATAGTCATGTGTGGCATGGCATGTGGGAGAACATGGGCAGGTATCTAGAGAACTTTTCACCTCCCATGGTTTAGAATTTTAGTCCTGAACAACTGAAGTAACCTGATGAAGTGCCATGACAGAATATTTGAAGAAAAAATATCGTGGCTGTTCTAAAGAGGCACAACTTACTACACTGTGCTGGGCCCTGGCCAGTATCTACCAAACACTGCTCAGTGTTATGTAGCACCCTCAAGGGAAAGAGAGGGAAAACAGACTGACTGGCACTGTGACTACTCAAACCCCAGCACCAGACCCTGCAACTGAATCAGAGAATGAACCTGTGCTGGTATCAGTTCCCCCTGTATGCAAGAAGAAAAATTGGAAGTGGAAGTCAGCTTCTTTAGTGAGGGACAAAGAAGTTTCTTTTAAGAAGCAGCATATTGCCTTGTCAGCGAGCAGGCAGACTACTCTGAAGCAGGGCCATCCGAAAAACAGGAGGAGGAAGAATTACCTCCTTTGCCCCAAGGAAGAACTCGACAGGAGGGCTCCTCCTCTTCCTCAGAGGAAGAACTCACAAATGAGACAGTAATCACCTGGTTCTGTCCCCGAGTGAGCTGCGAGACATAAGAAAAGATTTCAGCCATTTTCCTAAAACTACCAGATGGCTGGAAACGTGTCCTGTGCCCCATGCCACTGCCCAGAATACCATCCTGGGCCTTGAGAAGCAAGTCTTATGGTGACATGGCACCCCAGAAAGAATTGAATCAGACAACAGGACTCATTTCCAAAACAACCACCTGGGCCAAAGAGCATGGCATTGAGTAGGTATATTGCACCCCCTATAATGCACCAGCTTCTGGGAAAATCGTAGCAAAATCTCTCCACAATAATATGAGTCTATTCAAACTGTGCTTGAGCATGGAAGCAAACACAAACCTTGCCAGACCAGCAGTCCTTATAAACACTGGTGTTTAGTTGCTTGGTTTACTTTCAGCTGGAATCAAAACCTCCAATTACTGTCAATGAAAACTGATTATATAGGCAGGCAGGACAATGAAAGCCATGCCACGTTTTAATTATTTGTGAAGAGTTTCATTTCATAAATAAAAAGCATGGGTGATTTACACCACTGAATAGTGATGGTAAAGGTGCCAAATCATTGGTGCCTTTTGGTTAGAGGGGAGTGGGGAGAGCTGGCACACAGAGGCTGTGTCTGTGCTGCCCTTGGCTGAAGAGGCCCCTGGCAGCACTGGGCCCCTGTGCTCTGGCTGGGAGCCCACAGGAGGCTGTGCCCCAGGCCTTAGAAGTCAGCAGAGCAGGATGCGCTCTCTGGCCTGGGCACTCAGCTGGAAGGCGATGGCAGGCCCTTTGTGAAAGTGTTTTGCTCACCCTCTGTTCTGAACAGGCTAATATAAGTATTGGTTCTGGTTTTGTGGTTTAAAAATTAGGAAGGCTAAAAGAAAACCCTTGTGTAGAGATTGCATGTAGCACAAGGTGGCAGTAATGCTCTACTGTTTTGCATTCATTGTCCTGCAGTTGAACAGCCATGAAGTTAGAGCTGCAGAATGCAAAGCTGAGGTGTTTTTCGTTGGAGATTACTTCATCTTCCCCTTCGCCCCCCCCCCCGCTCCCCATCTTCCTTTTATTTCCCTCAGGTCCAAGGAAGTGGGACAGAGTGGGAAATATGTGGGACCTGAGTCTGTCCTGAGCCTCCTTCCTCAAAAGCACACAGAACTGGATCAATTTGAGGTTGATGCTGTTAGGAAAAAGGCTGAGAGTGAGTTCTTAGGATTAGTTAAAATGTGCTTACCAACCCTACTGTCACTGCAAAACCTGTGCTACCTACAGGTCCCTTAGAGCCGCACAGGAGCGACACTAGAGATAGCACAGACTGAGATCTACGTGCGACTCAATCACACTATGGTGTAGATCATAGATTCTTATTCTTTGGTACTTACTGAACAAAATGGGTGTTTTGCTCTGCTGAGCTCTCTAGAGATCTTCTTCAGAACAGATCTGGACCTTTCGTAGTCTTTGCTCAGGAGTGGCACTGTGTTGGCCATAAACGCTTGCCATTGTCTTCAGCTGACGCGTGCAGAATTTCAGTCTTGGTGTGTGAAAGCCAGGTCTGTGTCACTGTGGAGCTCTCCTACCCTGATGCCTTGCATTGGCTTTTCCTGCTAACGACTCATTCATTATTTCCATTATGGCTCCCTTCCTGAATTTGCCAATACTGTAAAGTATCTGTTCCAAATTATAATTTCACAGAAAATAGACTTTCATTCCTTCAAAGACAGTGTTTGCAGTCCTCTCATGAGTAGATCTGGGATTACTTACTTTTAAAATGTCTGCGCATTGTATGCAGAAGGGGAAAGGGGTACTAGCGATGAGACTCACTATTCACAGTCAGCCGTTAGATGCTGTTGTACAAGCCCCTATCTTGTGACCATTTCATATCCTCTTGGCAAATTTGGGCAGGTGGGTGGCATACATCTGCTTACAACAATGTTGCCTGTTGTTTTTCTTCCAAGCTGCTATCCAATATTGGGTCTAAAGCCCAGCTATGAGGCATCTTCCTCTGTCTGTGTTGCTAACATAGCTGTGTGTGAAGGTATGATTTGAGGGTTTTCTGTTTTGTTTTTTTTCCTTGTGGCCATGTTCTCTGTTCCACTTCTAGGGTGCTATCTCTGTCCCTGTAAGTCTTGTGGGACTGAGTTGGAAAGTATTACAGTGAATGCTTTTGCCCTTTTGCATCCCTGCTTTTTGTCTCCTTCACCCCTCTGAAGTGGACATGATTATCCTTTCTTCCTGACACAAGCATAATTGCTGCTGTTCTGCTGCACAGTTGTGACATGGTGTGCCAACAGTTTGTCTAGAAGCCTCTTGAGTGTGTGGGGTCCCTCTGAAGTGTTGGTAGCTGTGTGTGCGTTTGCACAAAGGCTTGTGGTTGTGCACAAAGCCTTTGGTGTGCTGGCAGTCAGTGTGGGGATGGGTCTCCGGGCTGGGCTCAGTTCCCTCGGGCAGCAGCCCGGGGCCCGCAGGTGTCACTCTCGGCTCGCGGGAGAAAGCTGTGCGGTGAGAAATCCCCGTTCTCTCTGCAGAACTGCCTTTCCCTTTGCACATGCTGTGACGCTCCCTCCGTGTGGCTGTCTTCTGTTCTGGTGCAGTGTTTTGCTTCAGCTGTGTGTGTCATAGGAGGAAAACAGGATGATGTTCCTGTGGCTGAGTGTGCAACGTGTAATTGCCCAATGTTACCGGCTTTTGGGAACACACATTATTAAGTAATGTGTGAGAAGCAAGTCTAGAGAAGAAGTAATTATATTTCCACAGTTATTTTAGTGCACTGGCAACAACACTTAATTCTTGTTGTATTTCAATATATAGCACCATCCAAATGTGCAAATGATGTCACCTTCATCCTTCTGGGTGGTACATATTGAGGATTAGACCTTGGGGTTCTTTCCTTGGGTCTTGTCACCAAGGGTTAGCCAAGTGTGCCTAGTCTTTGTGACACTTAGTTTGTAGACTGAAGCACAGCTGAAAAATTGCCCCTTGTCCCGCTGTGTCCCACAGCCCTTTACAGCTCTATGAGAAGTCTGTGTTATAGGATAATGTTTTGGCCCTGCTGTAGGAGGAGCAAAGACTTACTGGACTCAGACTGATTGTGGAAGAACATCTTTGTCCTGACAGTTGATTGATTTGTTTTTGGCGGTTTTTTTTAAAGTTTTTGCTAGGTTCTGAGGAACTGGAACACATTTTACCAGCTTACTTCTGCATTGATTAATACAGCCTAAAGCACTGTTTTACCGTGGACAATATGTGTTGTTGAGTAATATCAAAGCCTGCATGGGTATTTTTGACATACGTAAATGCATCCATGTGGGGTTTTTTTGTATACAGTAAGAAAGTCGTATAATTGCTCAAAAAAGCAGACTGTAGCTATTAAACATATGCTGAAACTCAGAGTTTCCATTAATTTAATATACCGTGTGTAGCTGGGAAAATATACTATACTAACAGGATATTCCTGCTCTAAGCAGAATTGGGATTTGAGATCTCATATGTTTTGTATCGCTTCCTTGTCTTGACTCCAGCTTAGAAGTATTGAAGTGCTTTTTGCTAAAGTTCCCCCCCACTGTTTTTTTTTTGCCTCCTCTCCAAATACATTCACAAATTGTTAGCTTCAAAATTAATAGCACGATCCTTGTGGTGACAAAGTGTAATGGAAGAAAGACACATTGGCACTCCAAGTTGTTGGAGTGGTTTTTGCTACCTGTGGGCTTCACTTTTTGGCATGCAGGTTCCTGGAAGGAAGGCTGTCCACAGAGCTTTGTGTTTTGGGCCAGGACCTGTGCGGGTGGTCTGGGTTAGTAGTTTAAGACTGTGAACTAAAGAACTGTTCATTGCGATGTACTGACTTTGGCATGAGCCAAGGCTTCTGTGGTCACACAGAGCTGGCTGGCCTGCTTTCTCTGGAAGAAAAGTCATCAAGGTTAGCCTGTGCCTTTGAAGGAGGTCAGACTGCAGCGTGCTCTGGCATGCTGGAGTGAGCTGAGTGTGCCTACTGGCCAGCAAGTGTAGGGAGGATGTAGAGAAGGCACTTGGCTTGCTTTTGGGACTACGTAGCCAGCTCGCTGGCTTGTTATTATCTAGGTTTGTGCTTTATTATTCACTAATGCAACTGCTCAGACTAGACGGATTAAGCTAGTAGATACACCGTATGCTAATAAGTACAGCTGCTTGAGGTTACAACCATGCCTTTCTTTCTCTGTGTGGACACACCCTAGGAACATACTATGGAGGGAGCTTCAGGCATGTGTGTGCTCCTTTGTACCCAGCGCTGTGGATAGGCTTAGCCTTTTGGGCCTGAAACGTATCACAGAGTAACTGTTTCTTTGCTGTGTGTTTGACTGGCAGGACACTTTCTCTTATCCCCCCCCATGAATTGACTACTGCCTCCTGAAATGCTTGCACCACTTATTGAACATGTAATATTTAGCATGTTGTTTTAGGCTGACACTCTTTGTATATGCATTGTTGGGTCAAGGCAAACAGTGTGTTCATTCATGCATACAGACTCAAGCCTGCCTTCTGCCAAAGCAATTAAACTCTAGAAATGCACCGCAACTGTGGCATCAGTCAGCAATGTCAAAATCTGCTTGCATAGCAGTGGGTAAACTGTTCTTTTCTCTTGTGACCATGCGTGTGCTTTCTCTCCTTTTTTTCCTTGATGGAGACTAAGAGCTGGATACTTGTCAAATGCTATAACGTGAAGTTAAACATTTGACTTGGGGAGAATGACACGTTGACACTTCTCATAATAATTGCTTCCTACACTGGAAACCTCTAGCTGTTCTGGTGGAAATAACATGATGTGACTGTGACAATAATACAGTCCCAAAGCCTGCAGACTGAAAATAGAAGCTGCTAGGTCTATTGTAATAGAGAAGTAGGGGCTTTAAGCTTTATGACACTGATCATAAAGATGACCAGATATGGAAATTAAAGGAATCCCAAGAAAATTGTTCCAGTTGTTCACACATATGCGTAGGTATTTGTTGGATGGCTTTATGAATAAGGAGTATTTTTATGTCTTTGCAGCATTAAATGTCAGGAATGTCTTTTGAAGAGGAATAGGTTTAGATTCTCTTTTTGCTTTGGAGAATTCAAATTGCAAGATACTTATCACAAGATCACCCTGTTCAGCCCTGATGCTATGCTAGTGTAGGCAGCAAAAGAATCTGAGGCTCTTTCCCTCTGAGGAGAGTGTATGGCCAGTCCAAGTTGAATGGAAGGTGATTTGAAGGTTAGTCTCTAGTGAGACAACTCCAGGGTAGCTCTCCATCCTGTAAGCAACATTATTGATGTAAATAACAGTCATTAAAGTTAGAGCTGAATGGGGAATATTTATTTTTAATATTTTTTTTTTTTTTGCCCACACGAAACATTAAAGATTGAACAGTAAGTATGCTTTTAATGAGACACATAACTATTCTGTGAAAGGCTGAATATGGTAACTATATTTCATTATCTATTTCTTTGGAATTAATGCCTGTGTTCCCCCTGCCCACTCCTCAGTAAAAACAGGATGAACATACTTCTGCTGAATCTTTAATGTCTCTAATAGTCTCTTGATCATTTGCATTTCAGATCCTTCTTCATAGACAGTGGCAATTTGCGATCTTGGAACATGCTGCTGATGGAAGCTGAAGGTGTTGCTTATTATTACGATTATTTTTCCCCCATTCAGTCCTAGGATGCAACGGATAAGACTCTGCTATGATATTTCTGGAGATTCACTGCTGAGATCTCGGCATTGAGAGGGTACAGGCTCTGCTTAATTGTGTTCTAAAGGGAACATACATTTATGCATCTTTCTTTTTGATGACAGGGATTCAGCGAAATAGGTTGTTTTAAAAGGAGAAAAAAAGGCATTTCTTGAAGACTGTAGGAAGGCAGATAGAGGCAGTAGCACAGTGGTAATCATTGCCCATCGTGTTTAGATGATGATCCCAGAAGTCCCATCATGTAGCTTTGTTAAGAGATCAATTAAAACCACTTCAGTTCCTTGAGTTTTGTCAGTGGTGACAGAGCAACTGATGGAGCAACCACTAGAAAAAAAAAATATCAACTAATGAGGCTGAAATATGTTATTAAACCATGGTCTACTTTTAGAAAATACAAAGTACAGGGACTTGTGTGTAATTTAAGCTGTGTGAATATGGCCCTAGAGGAACTTGTTCATAGAACAAGTTACTTTCTCAAACTGCATCATGCTGAGGTTAGTTATGCCAAACATCACTATAAAATACCAGACCCAGGAATAATTTTATTATATCATAATATCCTAGTCTGGATTAAGTTCTTATGCCTGTCTGAAGAAGACTTGGAAGGTACTTCACTAGTGTAATTGATTTATTTTAACTTATGCCTGTCACCAAGGCATACATCTACTTTCAGTTTTCAGTAGTAGATACTACAAAGTTTCTCTCTCTTTTTTTTTTTTTTTTT
>JAAGAY010009958.1:0-12295 GCA_011801015.1 Ardeotis arabs | reverse complement strand
CAGTTGCAAGATAGCAGACAGCAAAGGCACTTCTGAGTTGTAAAAAACATCTGCGGAGAGATGGAGTGCAGTTCCAGAACAGCAAGCACACAGATCTTAGAGACTGTGATTGCTCTTATCACTACAGACTATCAATAAAGCGCAACATCTTGCTCCAACAGAAGAAAAGCATCCTTTTGTAAATTATTTGTCACTGACACGTGAAGAAGCAGGAGGTTCAGAGGCAACACTTTACACAAATACATGTGCTGCAGGAGGGAGAAGTTCTGTACATCCCTGGTGCAACTCCCTGCTCCTAGAAAAGATCCCTGAGAAATGCTCAGTAAGATGATATATTTTTCCTACTGAAAAAGCTACGCCCGATATGCCTCACCCTCTTCTAGAAACAAAAAGGGCAGAAAAATGCTGTCAGAATTCGGTTTCTCAAACAGCTCTGTTTCTCTAACAGTAAAATGACTTTAGTGAAGAGGAATCTCCTTACTGTGTGCCAACCCATGATGGGTTCATGTCAGGACCCATCAGGAGAGAGCTCTAGTGACATAAAAATTTCAGTAGAAAGGCGGAACCCAGATCAAATCACATTTGCCCCTGGGTGGAACTGCATGCTACAGTGCACAGGATGCCATCTCCAATTATCTTCTTTGAATTGAAGCAAACAGGGAGACAAACAGAAGCCCCCAGTTAACTAGGAAGCTCTACCAGCTCACCTCCCACATAAACTCACTGTAATCATGTTGAGAACATACACTTAACAGAGGGTTTGAAATGCCAAATATTCACAAAGGCAATGCTTAATGAATGCTAAAAAAGAGTTATAATGAAAAACTCAGCCACCTACAAGACAGGCAAAAGAGTTTTAAAGTGGGAGTAATTTACTTGGCATAATCTTACACCCAGGTGACTATTGGGAAGCAAAAAATTTCCACTAACAGTTGTGCAAAAGACCATGCATTCTGGGTAGGTACAGGTCTGACCATGAATAAATACAGAAATCTGTCATATTTTAATCAGTGATTAAAAAGGAGGGCCACAAAGAGTTTCTTTTATGATTGTTTTTGACAAGTGCTGCCCAGTTAATGTTTCCTGAGAGGTCCTCTCTATTATAATTTCTTTCTCTATTACAAACGGGGTTGATCTGATCATAAGACTGTAGATTCTCTTTCAGGGAGACCTTAACTTAGCAGATGCCCTGTCCCAAAAGGCTTAGAGCTGTTATTACCAGTTCTGACTGCAATGAACAGAGTGAGAAGCTGCTGGAAGTACCACTGACTTACTATTAAGTAAGTGGGAGTAAATAGGAATTCAGGCAAAAAAAATTCACCTGGATGGCAGCATCCAGAGAAAAGTTCGGCACCATTTTTAAAGGCACCGTTTTCCTCAGTTTTCAGGCATTCCCCTCTTACCATTCACCAAGTGCTTCTAAGCAACGCATCCGTCCTAGCATCAGCTCAGGATCGTCTTTGTTTGTGTCCATCTTCTTGTCGTAGGCCACCAGGGCATCTTCCCATTCATGAAGCTTTTCATACCAGGTAGCTTGAATTTCCTAACAGGAAAAAAAAAAATCAGAATAAAAAGTAGGATTAACATTCACCATTCTACATTAACCACAACAGCTTTTCCTGAAAAATTCTGTGTCTATGACAGTCACTTCACCCTTTTTTCATTCTAAATATCCCCATGGACTTCTGCAAGAAAAACCTTGAGCTAGTGTGAAAACAGGAATCCCAAGTATTGCTTTACCTGCATGGAAATTAATTCAGGTTTCCTAGAGGGATCAATCCAACATCACCCCCCTATTCAGTGCCACTGAAATACTAAGTTGTTAGCCGACGCTTTTCTTTTTGGAGAGGGGGAATGAGTGGAATTGGAAAAAAGGTAAATCTATAAGATATTCCACTTCCCATTGTTGCACATTGCATTTAAACAAGAACAGCAGTCCTGTGTTCAGAAATGGAGTGACTAGCTGGGAAAAAAAAAAAATCTCCAAACCCCAAAAAGCACACTGCATCTGGCTACTGCTAGGCCATTTTTTAATGCAGCAGGCATGTATGATGTTGGGGTCTGACCACAGCCCTCACAAGGAAAGGCTGTGGTTTGTACCAAACACTTTAAGAGTAAGCCAAGCAGTGATCCTTATCAGCTGCACAAACTTTTCTTCAGTCTTTGTTTCTAGATTTTGTTTCTAATTTTCAAGCAATAAAATGTCTTAATATATTTTCCATACTTATTTCTGCCAATGTTTTTCTGCTCAGTCCTTGGCAGCTCATGTCTTGACATAGGCTGCAGAACAGATTCTTTTCCCAGCCCTGTGGGCAGGTCGGTATAAACCACGCTCTGCATGCCAGCTCTTCCACTTCGGACGTTTCTATACCAGCCCTTTAACTTCTCCGCTCAGTCACAACATTTCAAGTAAGTTCTTGAAAGTAGAGCTCACAGCCCCTCTTAATTTCTTTTCACTGCTTGTTTTGGCAAACTTTATGTGTTGAACTACATTTACTGCTAGAACTACGTTACTGCTAAAGAGTGAGGTCAGAATTAGGTAACACAGAGCTTTGCTCAATCCACCCAAGGAATCATAAGAAGCTGCAAAGATGTTCTGAAGTCCATAATTCTCCTAGAAAGGACTTCTTTTCCAGTCAAAACCACACATAATACTACACCAGAGGAGTTCCACCATTTTGTGCATATACCTGTTCCCACTTTTTACTGGTTCCTAACAGAAGAGGTTAGTCTACTGTGCCTCCAGGGCTGCCTGCCTTTTCCCAATCACTCTAAAGCACCGCAAGAATTGTCACTGCAAAACCATCTTTTTAACAGAGTAGAATTTGCAGGAGAGCATAGATGCTTTAGTCCCTGAACACAAATTAAATACTTACAAAAAAAAAGAAGAAAGAAAGTAGAAGGAAGAAAAAAAAAGGTAAGTCTCACAGAAAAAGACACACAACAAATGTAGAATGGGGTTATTTTATTTCCGTGAGCAGTCAAAATTGTAACAGACTGGCTAATCTGCTATTCTTAATAATATCTGTGAACTCTCTGACAGGTTCACCTGCCTCCTGTGGATGAGAGAGGCTAGAGGCACAATTTCCATGAAATCCTTACCTGGAAGGTGTTGATGCCTTAAAGCTTAGAACAGGAACTTACTCCCACACTTCCCAGCTTCTTCAAAATCAAATGACTTATTTTGTTAAGTTGCTAGCTGCTAATTTCTCCTTCAAATCCAGTTCTTGCAGCCTTCCCAGCTATCTTACCTGTGTACAGGGTTTGCTGGTATACAGCTAAGCACACAGCATACATCCCCACAGGCAGCCAGGCACCTTCAGTATGAATGATGCAATATTATAAGGGGGGGATAGAACCTCAACACGATCGATTGAAAGAACACACCACCACCACCAGCACACATACGCACGAAAAACCCCACCCTACAAAAACCTGGAAAACATAAGACATGAAGAGAGTTATCCAGCAGGACTTACCAGCTCCCCAAAGTGCTTCATGGCATATTCCAGTACCCCAGCCGCTGCTTCTGGCTGTTGCAGTTTATTGTTAATGCTGAAAAAAGAGGAAGAGAAAGACCATTTAACACAGCCGGCAATTCTTAGGGGCTGGTATGAGCCTGGTTCTCCTGTTCAGCGATATGATGTACAGCTATTCCTATAATTTCTATTTCACATTGATTTTTGGATCTTACCATCAGAAATGGCTCCATCTGCACATCGGTGCTTGGTGATCAGCGCTCTCGCTAACCTCCAGTTTAATGAGGAAATTTACTTTTTATGAATCTCCTGCTATAAAGCTTATTTACAGTCTCTGGCTTATTGCTCTCCTCTTTCCCTACCAGCACTGGAGAACAAGAAGTGCAAGTCGTTCAAAGCCACGTCACAACACCTGAGCGTACTACAACACATGCCACAATACAATATTAATATTAGTTAACATTTGGAGTGGAAACAGCATAACAAACCAAAACATGCCAAATAAAAGCACTGCAAAAAGACTTTCAATGGTCTTTGAATGTGCTGCTAGCAGACAGATATAGGCAGCTTTCAGAAACGCCCTTTTTGCCTGCTGTCATCAGAATGACCGCAAATTTTTCCCCCCAATGAGTGGCCTGTTGATCAGTAAGAGACAAGGAAATCAATAGTATTAAAGGGAGTACTCTGAACAGATAAAATAGGCAAAGTTTTCAAATGAGTGCTATATTTCTTCTGCCTGTGGAAGTTTTCTTTCCTGACAACTACAGAACCAAGCTCCTAGACATGCTCTGGCTATCTGGGAAGGTCGGGTAAAATACTCTTGGATATAGGACCTCAGAACGGCTTGGGCTCAAACCAGATTTAGTCAGGCTAAGAATGCACCACAGTCACAGTTCAAGAAGACAGGCACCCAAAAACGGGAAGCACTTGAAATACATCCATGCCTTTTTTTAGCAAGACAGTCCAAGAATATACTACCTCCACGCTTCCCAAGGGAAAACTAGGCAGCAGTGCCTCATAAAAGTGATAAATGGCTGTCACATTTCATATCCTGATGATTTAAAGAGCCATTGGCAGACGCATCACTTCCAGCACGTCAGACAGTAAATTACTCCAACTTATCTTTCTTGTCAACGCTTCCTGACAAAATTGGCCATTATCTTTTATTCTTCAACAATTAGCACTGTTCTTTTGCTGATGCTCCCTGGTGCACTCAATTACTCTTTTTGTTTCATACTTTCTTGGCTGTCCAAAGTAGAATTACATGTTTAAAGCTGTCTGCGGCTAGGTTTAAGCAAAAGGCAGGGAAAGAAGGGAAGGGGAAGGAGAAAGACTTTGACTTACAAGAATACACAGCAGTAGGTATAATACTGTGTTGTCATTATTAATCACAAATTACTCTTTTGTAACAAATTATCTAGCCCACACAGTGAGTAAAGATAGGTAATGCTGTGGACAAGGATAAGCCACTGCACGGGAAATCTCTCTACTTAATGTTTTGGTGTACCACATGAAAATAGTGTATACACAAAACGGGGAGGGGGAAGCAGCAACATTCACTAAACAGAGAGAAGTACAACTGCCAGGAAGAGTACAAAAACCCCTTCAAAGCAAGACTTATGCAGCAAAGTGGGCTTCATTAATAGGCTGAACATTCACTGACTTATTTCTTCGGAGTAATAAAACTTTGGTAATTGCTGCATGATTTTGCTATTCAGTTTGACAGGCTAAAGGAAACACTAGTGTGTGGGGATTAACTTCTGATGTTGTGTTCTGGAGAGGTTTTTTTGTTTGTTTTGAAAGACCTTGAATTTCTGCTTCTTCTCATCCACCAGACACAGTGTGCTTTGACTGCTGGAAGTATATTGACAGTTCCCAAAAATCACTACTACCACAGCTGACTGGAATGTGTTTTCAACAGGCCCACAACTCTGCACACAAATTCTCTGAGAGCAGGCCTGCAGGTTGTACTTCTCTTAGAAAAGCATTTCCACATGAAGTCCTGTTAACGTATTAAAAATACAGGTTTTAGAAATCACAGCATTCTGTGCTTCCCTACCCGTTCACCTTTCTACCACGGAGGTCTTGCCTCTCTCCCTGCAGAGCTGATGAGGTCTGAGCTCAGGCAGAAGCTTCTTAAATTTTGTAACACTCAAAGCACTACAGAGCTGTTTTCTACTTATTATGCTGGAGACCAGAGAGAATGAACAACACTACAAAAGCATCCAGGCACACAGAAGAGGCCCCGAAGGGCTAAGATTCCAGCCAGGCAGGGTTGCCAGGGGGTTTTAGTCACAGGGTTGCTGCTGGAAATGAGGGCAGTTTATGGGATTAGAACCAGGGGAACAGATTTCTCCTCGTATCTGGAAAAAGACAATTACAAAATCTTTCGGGATTAAAGGAGAAGGTGGGAAAACATCTCTCAAGATAGAAACAACGCTGCTGGCTAACTCAGTAGACAGTCACTTAAGTCTTTGTTTACTGGGTGGTGGCCTTGCAGTTGTTCCTAATTCAGGATAAGATGAAGTTGACTATTAAGGCAAAAATCAACCATTCTGCATAGCCACTGAGGATAGAACGTATTCATCTATTCATTTTTGTTTAGAAGCTAGGAAAAAGCCACTACTACCACCTACTTTACTTGAAGGCTCAGCAGCAGGTCGTAAGAGACAACTACCATATCTCCTCTCGTGGAAGTTTTTAGGTGTAGGTTTGGTAGGTTGGAGGTTACATATGTTATCCTTTCAGGAAAGGCCGAAATATTCAGCTACGCTGCCTGGTATGCATTGGCAGAATCTTCCAGTATCAATGCTCAAGTAAATTATTTCAAAATTACGTATTTTAAATGCCACAGGTACGTACATAAAATCTTCTGAAATGATTTCAAGGCAGAGCTGTCCTCGTGTTCGCAAGCAGACTATTAAATGGGAGTCCACAGAAATAAGATTATCTAAGACATATCAACAAAATTTTGATATACTTTGAACTAATGCACTCATTTCACTGTTTAATATCCACCATTTAATTTCACGTTTTATGCAATAAACGAAGTGATTAGAAGAAACAACAAAACAACGGAAGATCCTTTAACTTTCCTTCAAAATGAGGATTAACCAGTTGCAAACCTGATTTCCATCAGTAAAGTTTTGTATGCGTTTGGCTCACTTGGACTCACTGCATATAATGCAGCACAGTAGAATTAAAATTGATGTCAATCACTATAACAAAAGCATTCATTCCTATATTCCAAGTGCACAATCTTCAGCAGCTGTAAGGGGCAGCTGGATAAGGAAACTGGCACAGAAAGCCTTGTGAGAAGACAGTTAAATCCAAGATTATAGGCAATTTCCTCCTCTCTCCCCATTTATTAATCAATATCTGTATTGTAGCCAGGATAATATCCAATCCTCCTGTCCAACCCTAATCTGTCCACCCATTTGATCATGAGTGGAATATGAAAATGTGACAAGCCTTCTGATAAAAGAAATTTCGTAGGGATGGAGTGACACAGTAATTGGCAAGAACGACTGCCCTTGGCGAGCTCCTGATATAAAAATCTTGGACAAAAATCTTAAACCTTTGAATTTTATTAGTAGTGAAATGTTACATAAACCTACTGTTTGAGTATTAAGATATCAAATAAAAATGTAAGTCTTGGATATGCAAAGGACTAAAATGTAGCACGCTGAGCTAGAATCACAAAAAAGAACACTATTTAAGAGAAATATACCGCTATTGCTTGTATATTTTAAGGGCTATTTAAACAGAAACCAGACATGAACTGGGAATGAAAAACAACTTTACTGTCTTCAGCAGGAAGAGCACTCAAATGATGGACTTTTCTCATCCACAAACCCCAGGCATAAAAGTCTGATGTTTACTAGAAATATTCTCTTTTATACAGTCCTGGGAGCTTTCCAGTCTTCCAATATCCTTGAGGGCTTCCAATATCCTAACAATATTCTCTGTCACTCAAAATACTTCTGAGTTCTTGAAAACTTAATGTAAGAGACTGGACCCTTCCCCATCTTCCCATAAAAATGAAAAACTTGAACAGAGCCTTTTCAGGAGGTCCCAAGCCTATCTGTGAGGGAGTACACACATTTCCTATTGCCATCGCAAAACTTGGTAGAGAAACCTTATTTTTTGCAGTACAGAAGCTTGTGTGCAATGTCTAGACAAGAAGTCAAATTCTTTTTTTTTTTTCCAAGACTCCCCAAGTTTGTTTAAAAAGTTCCTTTATGTGACAGATTTTACCAACCTAAGTCAAGTTTGTTTTTCCTTCTGAAGAAGTGTTGAGAGCTTGCTTCTGGGATTAGAAGTGGAAGGCACTGCTACTTTGTGGACACTTTGGGGAACAGATAATCCTCTGGCAAAACAAATTGGCTTTGTTGGCCAGTTTCCCCAGTTCTACAGTTTATTTGTGTTCAGGCATCCCTGAGCCCTTGATTCAACAAACCTCAGAAAACAACGAGTTGCCCCTAAAACTCTAAAACCCAATGCTTTTCCATCACACCACTAAAAATTATTCCCATGCTGCGAACAAATATGTTTGAGAAACCAATACCAGCAAAGAGCTGTTTTCAACAAACAGTTGTGACGATTGACTGCTCACAGGCCAGAGCAGCAGCCTCTTCGGCTTTTCAGCAAGAGCACACCACATCGCTCACAGGCATTAAAACTGGCTAAATTCCCAATCTTGATATAAATGCTTGCAAATCAAATAAAAACATTCATGAGCTCTGAAAGAGAAATTGGTGAAAACCGTTACAATAAAATTCTTACCCAGCCCTGCTGCTCAGGATGCAAAAGGTTTTGTATCACATCTTCTTTATTAACCAGATTCAGCAAACGCAGAGAAGAAAACAAAAATACCACGGAAGATATTCAGCAGAAAAAGGTGAAACACAGAGCCAGAGTTTGTCCATTGTTTATGCAAAGAAAGGACACATTAAATTAAAAAGAAAGCACAAATGAGTGCAGGAAGTATCCATGTTTTGTTTCTCATCAAGCCCTCTCACTTGTTCCACCTGTTCGTATCTAACTTCAGAGATCTGCAGTAGAAAACAATTTTGACTTTACTAGGGATTTAGTAATTACTGTACAACTATAGCAGAGTGAGTGTTAGAACATTTATAGGCATCTCCAAAGCCAGAGGTGAACAGTCTCACACCCCTGGGAGGGGAAAGTAGTATTTCAGAGCTTCAGCAAAGCGTGGACTCCTGCGATCTGCCAGGAGAGAGCTGGTGAGAAGCTCTGCCATCTCAGCAGGCACCAGGAATGCCAGATCCTCAGCACTTGCCAGATGCATATTAAGGGTTTTGCAATGACTGACTCCCAAATAAATAGCCACAGGGCACTGAGCTTTTCTTCTTGTCTCAGCCTCACAAACACCTGCCAGAACAGCTTCCCAGAGAAGGCAGTCATTTAAACCCACCTCTGATTTAATCTGGCCCTCCAGGGACAAGACATACCTGGTTCTAATCAAGTAATACTGATATACTTCAATTTGGTAACAAAAACCAACATTATAAGTGAAAGAGACAAACTAACCACAACAATATTTAGTCTCAATTCTCCCAGCCACTTAAAGCCTACATTGTTAACGAAGTCAAAAAAGATTTGCCTCATGTTCTTGACTTCAGGATCTCACCCTTTCAGCTACCATATAGCAGAGGATTTCCAAATACAAGATATAATGGAGGAAAACTAGAGCAATGGATTTCAGACCAAATGATACTGGATTTCTGTATCAGTGCTGGGGGAAAGAAAAAAAATAGGATTAGGATGCACTCAGTAATCATGGAACTAGCTATTCCGTAGTTATGCCCAAAACCATGCCTCCTTCCAAAATATAACAGGATCCTGAATTCAAGTTGTAAGTACACCAGTACAGAACAGTGGAACCATTTCCTACAGACTGCCAGCTGATTTCTACAGTGGAACCATTTCCTACAGACTTCTACAGCTGATCTAACCTGGCAACGACCAGCATCAGTAGCTACTGCTGCTTAAGTAACTGCACTCAGTTCTCCATGCAACAGGGGAAGATTCATCTTTCAAATACTCATAAAGAAGTCAAATTCCATTAAGGCCAAGGTCTCTGCCAAGGGAGATATGTCTGCCCAAATCTCTCTTAATGCCTTCTCGAAAGTAATGACAGATGGGAAGAATTTGTGCTCTTTTCCATTCCTGCATAATATGTCTGTTGTCATTCCCTTACGCAGAACTCAGTGAGAGAATAAAGCAGTATTATCTCTTTTTTAAAACAGGTAAATCAAACTACACAAAAGAAAGATGGCTTGCATTAAGAGACACAAATCAGAGGCTGAACCCAAAATAAAACCCTGGCTGTCTCATTTCCAATCAAATACTCCAGTTTAGAGAGGAGATTTGGAGGTACTGCACTGCTTTGTAACATCTGTGTCCAATAAAGAGCTTGGCTGAATCCTGGATCCTTCCAAAATTTGTATCAAGAGGGAATGCATAGACCTACAAGTGGCTCCCCTCTTCCACATCTGCCCCTCATGATGGGAGTGTGTGTGCAATTCAGACCGTACAAGACTGTAAAAGAGTTACAGTGAGTGAGAGCAGCAGCAGAATGGACCAAAGTCCTATGTAACACGATGGCAGTGTTAGGAGGGTGACTTTTTGGGATGGAGAAGCCAGGGTCTGGCCTGTCCTATTCTTTGTTTCAACTCTGACAAAAACACGTTTCTCATCACAGGAAGCCTGAGAAGAATTTGCCTCTGGGAATGACAGAGGCTCCAGCTGGAAGAGGGCTCAGACAGGATTAGAGGCAGAACAAAAAGGTCAGGCTTTCATCCGTGTGTAGTGGCACTTGCTGGTCTGAAGTATAAAAAGCAATTTTGCTATGGAAGGTTTCTGGAATGTCCATGACAAAAACGTGACTGAAGCCTACGGTCTGCTCTGGAGGTATCCTTGTACTTTAATCAAATTGTACTTGCATAGCTCTGGAAATACCTCAGGTCACCAATACCACACAGTAGCCTCACCAGCTGATACTACAGACTACAGTGGTTTCTGCCTGAAGTACAGCAACAGGCAGTCACCTACAACGAAACTCAAGACCCTTACGCTGCCTATTTGGAGATGTCTAATTCTGACCTCTTCCAAAAGATCCCTGCTTCCTCCGCTAAGAAAATTCAGGTTTATGGAACATCTGTATTCATATCCCACCCCTTCACTGCTTTGATGCTCTCATCTTCCTAAATCTGTGGGGTCTCTCATTACTGTTCTGCAGAAAAACTATTAGCCAGCTGTGGTGAAAATCATAGGCAGAAACAAAGCATCTAGCAGTAAGTGTAACAAAGCTAAGGGGGAAGAGAAACTGCACCAACAAGAAATTGTGCCTCCTATTTCTCTAGAAGTGGCTGTCACATCAGCAAGGCTTTTCCAATCAAGCAGAAATCCTGCAGCCACTTTGGATCAGCAAAAGTAGTCTAGATGGGATAGCATGTCTCAGTTGAGTTTGTCCTAATTTTCTTTGTAAAAGGAGCAAGATCAACTTTCTTTTGTTTTCTTGGACACCAAGAAGCTTTAATGGCATTTACCCCAGGGGCAGATACACGAGCCATTTACTCCTTCACTTGCATCCTATCTCTGCCACTCATCACAACCAGAAACTTTGCAGGAAGATGCAAGAGCCCACATGTCGGGCAATTACAGAGCAGCTGGCCTGTGGAGAAACAGCTTACCCGTAAGGATCTAGAACAAGGGCTGCAGACCTTTTGCAAACGGCTGCACCATTGCTGAAACTGTTCGACTTCGGGATGCAACAGCTATAATCAACTTCTGAATTGTTAAAAGATATAGAAGAGGAGACTGGAGGTCACTATCTCAGCCAGCTGATAGCTGACCTACACTCTGAATGTCTAAGATTTACTCTTACACCTACACTTTATGTAACTGTGGACATTTTAACTACCCATAGATTTTTTTCCCCTCTTAAAATCTTCTTAATAAACTGGCTTCCATAACACTGGAGTTAGACTGATCACATTGCTGTAAAAAAACCATCTCTTGTCAATTTTAAGTAGACTGTCTTTCAGCTATTACTTTACGTCCTTTCACTTGTGCACTACGAGTAAACAGAGGCATAGGTTTTGACTTACATATTTTGCAGACTTCTTTCCATCCCACCCTCAGATATCCCATCTCTAAGAAGAACAGCACTGAATTCTACAGTGCACAAATAGTGCAGAGGCACTAGTGTCCAGAGAGAGGAGGATTAGATGCTGAACTGATGAATTTGCTAAAATATTATCTAAATTAAGAAATACTGCAAGCACAGAGTTACCCCCCACAACTTCTGGGGAACATATTAGTAAGACTTGTTGCAGCTAGGGCTGGCTACCTGCTAGGGAGTTACCTTTCCTGGACTTTTATAAACTCATCCTGTTGGGCAGCCTTTTCACATTCTGCACCTCTAATGCTCTTACGTTACTCAAGTGCCAGAACTAGTCACCAAGAGGGCTACAGTCCAACAGGCAATAATTGCTGGAAACTCTCCTCCCTTCCTAGCCCTCTCCCACACCCCTTCAAGACAGAACTGAGTGAAGTCCCTCCTGCTTTTCCCAACCTCTCTTGGCTGAAACCTGTTCCAATTTCACCCTGTAAACACCTGATATGAATAGATGAACTGGGAGGGGCCAGAAAGCTCTTCATAGCTTCAGGGGAGTGGGTGTAAACAGAAAAATAGTATATAAGATGCTTTGAGACAGACTTCCAAAGCACATAGACTCTGACAGGAGCAGTTTGGAAAAAAAAAAAAAAAAAAAAAGCCACTACTTCAG
>JAAGAY010009957.1:29000-54303 GCA_011801015.1 Ardeotis arabs | reverse complement strand
GAAAAAGACACGTTTCTTTCAATTCTGCTCACCTCTGGGATAAGCCGGTCTAAGTGCTCAGCTCTATTTTCATGAGAAGGGTGTGTGGAGAGCCACTCTGGTAACTTGGGCTGCCCTTGAACGGTTTCTGCTAATTCCATTTGTTGCCAAAATACACTGCTTGCTCTTACATCTACACAAGCCTGCAAACAGAAAGGAAATGTATACACCAAAGTAACAAGATACACATTCTAATGGATATTGAATTACAAAAGACATCTTAAGTTTTAAATCTCTAAAGTCTGTTTCGATGGTCCCCTCCGTAGCTGATGGGAAAAGGCTGTTCTAAAATATCTAAATGCAGTAAAAACTCATCCAGATAGACACTGGATTTATTCCTTTAACACTTATGTAACTCCACTGATCTTAAAAAACTTACATTTGAATTAGACAATTCAGGAGAAAAACAGACTAAAAATTTCTGGCATGTACTTGTTCTTTAAAAAAAAAACCAAACTCATCTGTTTATTCTAAGTTATATTTGCTAGACACAGTACAGTAGAAGAACAAATTAACCATCTCCACAGATTTAGGCAAATTTACAGGAAGAAGTCTAGAGTCAAAAATATCAAAGTTATAATAATTCATATTTAAATATCTCTAAAAATGAACGGCAAATATTTTTTCTGTAAGCGATTACACTGCATTTTTCAAAGGTGATCTGTGTAATCCGCAACAGATTAAAATAGTAATTCTGCAGAATTACTCTCCATAGAAGTCTATATTTACATGTAGAAAGTCATGGAACACTAACTTTAAGAATGGCATTTGTATATCACCAACAGACTCATTTATATTTGCATTTAGGTGGAGAAGGAAAAAAGAACAAGATTTCTTACATTAATTTTCATTTGTGTAAGAGAAAAAGAGACAAGTACTTGGAAGGTAAGAAAATGACTTTTTTTTTTTTCACCCCAGAAATACAGAAGTGGTGCTTTATCCTTTGAATGTATTTCTTAAAATTGTTATTATAAAAACCTTATCTGCACAAGCAGAGAAATGCTGAGATATCACTTTGCTTGTTTCTTTCTGGTACGGCCCTACATCTTAGGTGTTACAAAGCAGTGAGCACCCACACAGCAATTACATTTTTTTCACGGATTGTATTATTCCCTTAGATGACTTTAAGCTACAAATGCAGCTTCAATCCTAGAATCCAAGTTAATTTTAAAAATTCTTCCATAATAATTATTAAGAAAAGGAAATTTTCCTTAAGAAATATTAACACTAGATGGTGCTGCTCTCATAGTTTTCTAACACTTATCTAGCTCTATTGCACCTTGCCAGAAGTTATGAAGTTTAGTATCTTTAATTTAGAATTAAAACCCACAGGGACAAAAAAAAGTGACTGAAAAAACAAATTTTGAAAAAAATGCTGAGTAGCTTCTGAGCAAATTTTTGGTTTACATTACCAAAGCCGTATTATTTTTATGGCTGCGTTTAAACTAAATCTTTAAATACTAGAACAATATTTATATGCTTCGTAATTATCAGCACTCACAGAAAATATAATCACAATATCAAAGAGTTCTTAAATTTGACTGAACTGTTACGAGAATAAATATTATAGATCAGTATATTTCAGGTGCACTACAACATAGTAAAGCATTCCCCAGAACTTCTCACAATAGAAGGAAACTAAGTGAAACAAAAAATCTAAAGCGTAATTTATATATTTACATACAATTAAATATATCCTACTCATGGAAGCTCACTATTTGGCATTCTTCTCTTTATAAATATGTAGCTTTTCTTCTAATAGTAATAAACTACATAGAAAGTACACTGTGCAGTTAATAACGCACAACTTGACAAACTTCAATTTTATTACATACAGTCTCACCAGAATGACTTTGTCTTTCCCTACAAACTATTTTATTTCCCACTACTTCATCAATCTGCATTTCTCCCCGCCTCCACAGTTTACCTCTGTACGAAGTGTGAAACTCCGTCTGATTATAATGGAAACTGAAAAATGTCTGGTAAATTGCTAATAAAACAAACCAGCTGCAGTTACCTTTGCTGCTAACTGAATTCCCACTTTATCAGCTTCAGCCTCCAATGTTCTGCTGTAGGGTCTATCAAACATAAACTGCAAAGAAACACATCAAAGCTCTACTTCTTGGTTTTGAATGTGTACAAAGCTAGAGCATTGTAGTTATTTTTATAACCTTCTCATAAGAAATGGTGTTTATCTATCATGTTCACATTGCATGTGATCAGTATTAATTTTCCTAATATAATCTTTAATTCCATTATATGTAATTCGTTGATCCTGTGTTCAGTGGAAATAAATTCGAATTATAGATATTTTCATGGCCCCTCTCACCAGCCAATCTCACAGCATTCTCCTGCAACCAAAGGGTCAATGACAACTTTAAACTAGAATTTTTTTACTTATGTCTTATTTGCATTAAGACATTCATTGTAGCAACTGTATGCAAAAAATTCCAGTGGCTCCCTTAAACTTTTACGATGACTGTCTTTAAACCTGGTATGATCAATTTTGTATGGTAAATAGCCCACAGCATGGAATGTAGCCATGAACATTTCCACGCAGAAATCACTCCTTTCTCATGATTATTCCCCAGCACAAGCTGCAAATTGCCCTTGAGAAATCAAACTGGAAGATAAAAAGCTGACCAACTGACCAACTCATCTCCCTTTTTAATAGGGTACGACACTGTATTAACACACACTAAGAGACAGTGGTAGTTTTCTCAAATGGTTATTTAGCCATATATACCAGAATCTCCTGGCATATGAAATTCATGTAGATTTGGGCAGCCTTGCCCTAGTGCATCAGGTTACAGTAAATGCAAGTCAGGACTCGTAAAAACAGTCTGCTCCTGCAGCGATCAGGACATGTCACAACATTCTGGTCTGGGCATCGATTAGGAAATTATCAGCTGAAGAATGGGGATGTCCAAGGTTACTGAAGAGAAAAAGGTTTTATCAGCTTTTTATCTGGTTATAAAAATACATCCTCCTTAAAAGTTCCAGGGGAAAAAAAACCAAACAAACAAAAAACAAACAAACAAAAAAAAAACCAAATGAAGAGCACCAAAGAAGTGGTCCAATCCCTTGAGTACATAATGGTTTCTGTAACTTTTTGCTTCTTTCTAAAGCATTACTGGTAGTTTTTCTTTACTAGCTCAAAAGTAAAAGCCAATCAAATCTGATTCTCTACATGTTTTTTAAAGCCAAATATGCCTGTTAATAAGTAAGCATAGATGAGGTCACTTTCTAAATTCTTAGTTTCCTTACAGGCATTAAACACTGCAATTATAAATGTATTTTTTAAATCCTCTGATAAAGTAATTACTTGAAGTGGAATATACATTTCTGTGGCCTTTAAAAGTGCTCTGGGTCTACTGGAGTGCATATGTTCTCTAAAAAGCAAAGATATCCCTGACTATTCCGTCACATGTTTCTGAAGCACTATTTCCCAGTCAGCCAGATAAACTATTTGTTTAATTACTAAACATTTCTGAGACAGGGAAAAGAAACTGGTAGCAGGCAACAGGACTACCCAAAGCACTAACTGGAAGAGAGGCTTACACAAGCAGGCAGTTTTCTATTTCTTCAGTTACAACCACTTGTGGTCGTTTTCTCTGGGAGGTTTACAACAATTTTAAATAAGAAGGGGTAGCATCCATCTCAAAGAAGATAAGCAGAAGTTTGAGAACTAGGAAATGGATGGTCTGAATGCATGAGTCTTAATAGACCATCTAGAAAGAGGGATCCAAGACAGCAAGAAAAAGGTAATAAAAAGATCAGCATGTAAACTCTCACATTGTATTTTTATTTGCATTTACAGTTAAGCACTAGTGTATTACTGTTTACCTCTATGTCTATCCCAATACTGCCTGCAAAAATATGGCTGTATTTTTTTAAATAAACACAACAGTAATGCAACCTCTAGTTCAGGAGCTACCCATGCTGCAAACTGTGGAAGCAGGGATGGTATCCGACACAACTATCACCCTATAATTGCTGTTACTTCCTTTACTTTTCCTCTATGTATCTGCTACTGGCCAGGCACAGACAAGAAGAAAAGAAACACTGAACAAAAACACGCAGAAAGGTTCATTTTCACACAAGCACAACAAGCAAACATCAAACGCAGGAAACAGACTCTGCACTCCTGAGTAACTTAACAGAAACAAAAATTTTTGTTCAGCATCTTTTGCACATGGGATGCAAGCTTTGCCAGTATTAATCACTTATTTGTTCTGCATTACATATGGATATGTTTAACGTTACTGAAGAGGAGTTTGATCAGTTTTAAACCAGGACATTACAGTATCTCACATATGAGAGATCTTTTCTGTAGCACACCAGGACTATGAACTTAAACTCAGGTTCCATTTGCAACCTAAAGCGCAACTCCAATCCACAATGCCAAAATACCAGTTGCAGTTAGCCTAGAAGAGGAGAAAAGATGCTGACAGGGAGTTAAATCTTGCTGTCTAAATGATAAGCAGTCTCAGCATTGATTCACACTTTGCTTTTTCCAAATTCAGCTCTTCAACATGCTGGCTAGCATTCATCAATGTATTGGTTTCTTAGCTACTGGTACAAATATCCAAGCTCTTTAGAGATAATTTATGTTCAGAATCCACACATCTACCCATTAGCATAAGAACTACCAAAACAGATTGGTTATGTTTAATTTTATGTTTTTGAGAAACTGGAGGAAATCTCAGGAAAAGCATCAAGACAAGTAAAAAAAAAAAAAAAAAATCAAATAGCTCTTTCACTTAAATTCAGATTCAAGTTTCATGATGTAAGCAAAATTTGTTTTTAAAAATCCCGCTTTTGTAAAAAGAAATGGATCAGTAACTGTTCGGTGGCAGAGTAAATTAGACTGCTAAAGAAAAACGGCACTACAAATTCTCTGAATATATGATGTCTGAAAAAATTATTCACTAAGTTTCATTATAGCATTGTTTATACTTTAAAAGTGTTTAGATTCTCAATTTTCTTATCTTGGAAACCATTCTTACCACTAACAACATATTTCACTAATTCCATATATTTTATTTGGTTTAGAAACGATTTAACAACTACTCAAACTAAAAACATTGCATTTCAGCATATACAGCTTTAAAGGGTGAGCTACATTTCAACAAGACAATCATCTAACTTAACTGGTAAGCAGGTACTCAGAGCCTGTTCAGCTAAATCCAGTCATTCAGGGAAATCTAAAGCACTTCAAGATGGCAAATGAAAATCTATCAACTAAAGCAGATGTAGATTTATAAAAACATATTTAATTCAAAAATATAATCAAATATTAATTTCTGCTTATAGTATTTCTCCTCTTGCCTTTTTACGCAAACACACTATTCAGTGGTACTCTCTCCCCAAGATTAAAAATGTTTTTCCATGGAGCTCAGGAAGAATAACATGAAACGTCAGTCTTACCTCCTGCAACTTGCTCTGAATCCACTGGCCAACAACTGCCAAGCTATCACGGGGACAGATGGCCCAAATCATAGTAAGAAAGATGAGTGATAGAAAATCCAAGAAGTGAACCAGGCTGGCTTTCTCTGCCTGAAAGCAGAAAATGTCCCACTTTCATTCCTTACTGTCTGAGGTTTCTTTAGAACATAACAGAATTTGGAAATGCTGTAATTTTTTTTTTTTTCTATGCATCCACAGGAACAAGGCAAACACAAGCTTGCCCACTTGCACAAAAAAAATCCAGTTGGATACAAGGTACTTTCACTCTAGAATCCACACCAACTGCAAAAATACAGCTAGAATGAATACATTTTAGCTGTTTCCCAATTTGAGAGATTCAAAGCTTGAGACAAGGTGATGGTGGCATGCAGACCGAGTTCTTCAGTAAAAAGGTCATGAAACAGCTCAGCTGGAATGAAAAATCTATAAAAATACCTAGAAGACTGTTATTTGCATTAATTTGAGAAGAGACAGACATCAGTCAGACAGGAGCACTAATGGGACAAGGGGACACTAGACACAATATATTTATTTTTTACTTGCTGTTGCATTCCCTTAATTCCACAAACTAAGAGAACCTGAAGAAACAAATTTATATTCTTCTGTTTTTTCAGAGCTCTATTTGACATGCAACAAATTGATCAGAGCACTTACAAGTCAGATCATGCAAAACTTTCCTCTATGCCAGTTGGGTGACACAGGTTCCATACAAACAAGGTAAGTTCTTTTCACTATTAGAAACATTTTTTTTTAGAAGTTTAACAAGTTAGTTGGCTCAATTGAGCCCAAGAAACTATGATGTGAACTGTTGCTTATCCAAAATTATACAAGATGCATTAAAGCAATTCTCCCATATTTCCACTGCCTTTAAAACGTATTTACCCATTTCCAGATTAGCTTTGCAATTTTAGGAGGATCTTTATATTTACAGGTTTCTCATTATGTCTTCTCAAACTGATCGACAGGTAATTAATACAATTTTTTAAAATCACGTGCACAGAAATAAATCAATTTGGAAGCAAAGAAGCACTCTTTAGAAAATCACACCAATCTAGAATAGTATGAGCCATATTTCCATACCATCCTCTTTTTTCACAGTTGTACCTACAAAGCACAACAAAATGATTACATCCTTTCTGTTCAAATGGCAAAGCACTGCCTATTTCAACACATCCATGTCAGCACTAGCAGACTTTGTGCTAACACTGACTACTACAGGACTTCTGACAGTTATTAAGTACTATACAAGGAATAAGGATATACTGTATCCAAATACTGTCATTTCAAACTCAATTTTTCATTAATTAAAAAGAGTGAAACTGAAACTTTGGTTGGCAGTGATAGGAAAAAATCTTCATTAAAGTAATTAGAATTCATTTAAGAATTTTAGCAGCTTTCTTTAAGTACTTACTGCATGTTCCAGCACAACGTGAGCTATTTCATGTCCCAAAATGAAAGACAGCTGATGAATATCAGAAACTGCATTTAGCAAACCAGTGAAAACAAACACTTGGCCATTCTGTTAACACAAAGAAAATGAAAAATAAGTAGAAGACACAGTAATAAAATGCCCTTTCAATATTACTAATAATTTTTGTATTAGGTTCAACTTACTGGAAGCACAAAAGCATTTACACTTGGTTCATCTACCACATGGATAACCCACCGCAGTGCCGAGATCTGTGGGATGTCCTTATTGCTTTCAGCTAAATGACCAACAACTCTCTCCACAACCTGATAGCACGCATCTGTCTCAGGCAACATTTTACTTTTTAATTCCTCCATCCACTGAAAAAAAAAAAAAAAAAAAATTAATTGATTGCCATGCAGAACAAATACACAGTAAATGACTAATTGGTAAACTAATTCAGTGGCTACATATAGCTTAGTTATATTTAAGTTTTAATACACTTTTATTTCACATAGCCAAAGACAATATATTAAAGTTCAGGCTTTCAGACTCACAGTTTAAAAGAAAGCAATTAAAGAAAAATGAGCTGATCAAATGGAGTAGAATTGAATGCAGGTGGAGAGTTCTACCTTACAAAGTGACAGCTTAGAAGAGAGGACCTTAAACAAGTGCCAAAGAATGCTCAAATCGGCACAGAAAATGAGACAGATCTCAGCATATTAGCTACACTTTTATTGTTTCTACCAGATTTCTGTATTTCTTGTTATATTACGATAACACAGTTAGAAATGTTTGCTACGTACATGTAATGTGCTCTTTAACTATCATGTGCCCTTGAATGTTTGCTGATGGAAAAGGAACTCTTAAAAAGGATGGAGACAAGAGGAGGGGGTAACAGATGAGGCTGCTCTGCAGGGTTCTGAGCATGAAGTTCAAAACTTATCACAGACACCACAACGTTTGTTTGCTCATCTCATCATTAATTGGACTATCTCATTGTTAAAAAAAAAAAAAAAGCATTAATAGTTTTAAAGTATTTTGAATTTTTCTCCAAAATCTTACCATATCATATTCCAGCTGCGACAGCTCCCTAAAATGCTCTTTTCCAAACACCAACAGTCGAGTGCGCCCAGTGATGGGTGTCTCCTCCAAGTGAGTAAAATAAAATATAACAAATAAAACTCCTAAGCTACTGATACCCAGGAGTATCTTCCACTTATTTTTTCTTGCACTTTCTTTAAAAAGTTCCCGTTTATTAGGAGGAAGTGCCTTCCACCAATTTCTTATGCTCCTGTAAGATACAAAAAGTGTTAATTTAGGACATACTTTAAAAGGAATTTGTTAGTGTCTGTCTTTGCTCTATTCTTTATTACAGTCTCACCTCATGTAAGAGGTTATGAAAGGTTATACCATAATTGGCTTCTACTCCACTCCACTTCTTCCCTCCCACAGGAAAAGAAAGAATGCCCCTTAGTCCATCTCCCCCTACTACATATAAATGAGAACAAGAGGAGCAAAAGCTACCTCTAACACCTCTGATAACAGCAACAATTTCATGTTGAACAAACTGTCAGTCTAAGCCTCAGTCCTACAAAATTTTGCACCGATATTAAAATGAAAACACTACAAACACACCTACCATTCTCCACAAACTCATGCACACATCTTTGCATAGTAGGGTCTTACGCTGAGAGAGGAAGTAAGATACTATTTTACCTGCCAAGAATGATAGCAAATAATTTCTGAGCTGGCTTAACAATAATCCAGAAAAGAACGGGCGCAGCCTGAAATGATGGCGATGTGTGAAAAGACCTGGTGATCTGAACGTTCCAAGCAGAATGACATGGGAATTGTCCTACAGAACTGATCTGGAGGGATGTGATCTTCTTCCCCGATGGTCGAGAAGACTGGAAGCAAAATCTTCTTGAACTGTGCTGTGTGTTCGTGTACACTTCTGTATTTGGGACATTCAAAAGACACCTCAATCCTTTACCGATTAAGTTTCTATAGGAGGCAGGGCTTCCAGACAAAAAACAGTTTCTAATATTTCCAGTCAAATTCAGCCTTTGGCATCCATCTCGTGTACAACTGACTTGAGTTTGGAAACATCCTGCGTAAGACCTGTGGAGATTATTGCACTTCCTCTGCTTGGTCAAAGAAGCCAAACGAAAGAAAATACAGTTCCTGCCCAGCAACTTTGTACCACAAATGATATTCATAACTTCTTTGGTTGGTTACCCTGAAACAAAGAAAAAAATAGCAGAGAGGTACTTAAAAACCACCCAAACATGAAACTGTGAGACATTACTTCCTTTCACCTGAACAGATCCATGTATTTGCCAACAGTTGCATTGCACAAGAAAAGTCAGTTACAACTGCATCCTGTTGCAGTTTTAAGGTACCAATCTACTTTCGACTGGGGAAAAGGCCATGTCTTATGTTACTGAGGATAAAACAAAGCATGGGGTTTTTTATTTCGCTTTTATGACCACCAAATCAGAATGACTACAGGTGTTCCCTGTGGAAGGCGTGTGTGTATGACCACCTTTCCGAGCGGGGCTCCTTGCCGTGGGTGCCATTCCGACATACTGAGGAAAACCAGGATCTACTGAGCATTTTGCTGAGACTCTGCTCTTGAACGCAGGGTGCATATCTGCTGCATTCAGCTTAGAGATAAAACTACTCAACACAGGAAAACAAGCGTCTCCCAACCGGTAGCCTCTCACTCCCGGGACATGGAAACGCCTTCCCGCCGGGCAGGCCCCGCCATCCGGCCACCCCCGCCGGTTATTTTCACCCGCTGGCTCCAACAGCGGCCTCCGCTTCTCCCTCCCCACGCCGGCATCGCCGCTCCGCTCAGAGCGAGGAACCGCACCGCCGCCTCCACCCGCCTTTTCCCTCTCCTCCCTTTCTGGCCGCGGCCTGGCGCCCCGAGCCGCCCTTGCGCGCTGACCTCGGCTGCCGGCCCTCAGCGCCCGGCATCCCGCGGGCGAGCAGTCCCCCCGAGTTCGGTGCCGGCGCGACTATCGTGATACGGGCGGACGTGAGGAGCCGGGGGGGTAGGGAAGAGGGAGAGGTGTCACTCGGAGGCACCCGCCCGGAGCGGGGCAGCCGCTGTAGCCTTGGGCTCTGCCACGGGAAAGACCTCCTCCACCGGGCTCCCCTACTCACCCCCGCGGGAGGCGGCGGAGGAGGGGTCAGCGCGGGCCGACGCCGTGCTCCCCGGCCGAGGCGGAGGGCGGGAGGCGGGACGGAGCGGGCGCCGCGCCCCTTTCCCGCCCCCGCCGCCTTTCGCGCCCTCTCGCCGCGGCCGTTGCGGAGGCTCCGCCCCTCGTGCTCGCGGGGCGGCCATTTTGTGTGAGCCCCCGGAGCTTTCAGAGTTCGTGGGTGTTGTGCGTTGGCCTTGCTTGCTGCTGTTTTTGGAGACCTGAAGTCTCCAAGGGCTTCTTGCTGCCACAGAGGGCTGGTGACACTCCTGTGGAAGGGAGCAGCCAGCTCTACTGTATCGGTGGTATGTGGGGAGGTGATGTTTGGCTTTTCCCAAATCCAGGAAACTGGCAAGCTGCTAACCTAAGATGTAACCTGATATGTAACATTTGGCCTACTCATCTAGCTGACAGTGGTGTGGAAAACAAGTTATTTGCTGAATAAAAGGATGAGGCTGGGACATGTAGTAATTACGGGGCTGTGCAGGCTTCATACGTGGTATAATCAAAGGCCCACTCATTGTGAAAGGTAAAGAAACACAGGTCTTTGCCATCAGCAGTCACATATATTCTGTGTATGAACACAGTCAAGTATTGTTCAGTGTTTGCTGCGATACTCGTTAATCCATCCCTTTTTATTACTCAGACCCTGTCCTGTGACAGTTCTTCAGCACTGATGTCCGCTGCCAAGGAAAATACATACCAGATTTTGGAGTCTAGGCCGAGAAGAACCCTTATGTTGTGATAGGTAGAAGTCTATTTTCAGTAGACACAATTCCTTTAAGAGCAGCCCAGCGTCCATTATTATAAGAGGCATGAAAAGTAAGATCTGTCAGTCAATTAGCACAGCATTAATTTTTGTGATTGTCAGCTCCAGTCACAAAAACAGCTGAGCTGTAGCAGGAGAAAAGCACTTTGTCTAACCTAAGCCGTGTCCCAGCTGTCAAGAAATTACAAACTGAGATGGAAGCTCTTATTAATGTCTCCTGATACTTAATGTCCTTATTTCTTAGAATTTGTATTTGCTTGCTTTTCTTGTCTTCTTTATCTAGAATTCTCCATTCCCAAGCCAAGCATGAAGGCTTTCTACCATTTATTCTGTGGAGCAAATGTCATTCTTCCACCTCACAGAGTCTCCACTGTATTTCAAGTCTGCTGAAAATGCTGGGTTTTTTCCTTTGTGTGTTTCTTTTTGCTATTATTTGTTTCTCCAATTGCATTATTTAACTCTATCTGCACAGAGCCTATAGGAGCTACTTCTGCATTCCTGACTTCCCTAAATTCCTGTTAAACTCAACGGATGTTTTGAGTGTGCAAGGACGGGGCTAAAAATTGTACTCTACCTTCTGCACTTCCAAACTCTCCCCAAGCGGTGTTCCTTACAATTAAAACTTCAAAGCAGACAAGCAGCAAATATGGCACAGGTAATTATAGGATTTCTCTATCAGATACCAACACTAAATGTCTGTCTGTATGAAAATGTGGTAAACAGTTGAGTAATTGGATAGTTATAAAGTGGTGGTTTTTTTCTAAATAGACATATAGTTAAAAACATTCTAACTAGTCATTTATAGCATGGTTCCCCTTTAATTTAAGTGAATATATATACATATAACTGTTTTTTCTGAGGAAATACGAGTGAACTTATTTTGTTAGATGAGATTTTGCTTACTAGCTTCCTCTCTTCTTCAAAAACAGACTGCAATTCACATTTCTAAAGAAGACCGGAAGGCAGCTTTCATGCCTTAGGACTGCCTAAGACCCACTTAGAGATCGTAAGTGATGTATAGGTTTTCTAATGAGCCTCAGCATGGCACTGAATTTCATTGCTGAAAAACTGATATGTAGAGTGAGTTCAGATCGTGAATCGTTTTTACAACTGTCTTCTTTTTTTTTTTTTCCCCCAAAGATGAAATGCATATGAAACGCCTGTGAACTCTGTACATGGTAGGATGGAGCTCAGAGTCATTTATCATTACTTGTCCCCAAATCTTTGCTTCAGGTTGATGTGGAAGAAATCACTTAACATCAAAACCCCTGGACTGACTAGATAAGACCGTATCAAAGTTTTTGCTTTCCTTATACACTGTATAAAGACACTATCCAGTAGTCCTTAGCATAATTAACGAATTCACACTTCAACAGGTACAATTTTCCTGTGTAGATGTGTAGATGTGTCCATTAGTATTTGTGTGTGTCTCTGTATAAGTAGTTGCTCTGAACTGAATGAGATTTTGTGTGTGTATGAAATCAGTCACACAAGCAAATGTCAAGTCCAATAAAAGTAATGAAAAAAAAAAATTAACTCTATTTTTTTTCTGTATATTCAGGTGGAAACAATTTGGTACTACAGTCTCCCTGCTACCAGATTTGATCATCACAATTAAAGAGTTGTCAGGTAAAAAGTAGAGTCTTCAGCTGAAAAAAAAGAAAAATGAAAAAAAAATATTATAGAAGAATAAAATATTTGGCTTTTATATAAATCTTCTCATATATAATGAGGTTTTTCCAAATTTTGTTCACTAGAATATCCTCTCTTGATCCACGGAGTGTATTCTATTGTGTACTAACTGTCCCTTGCCCTCCCTTGCCCCACTGACATACCAGTTAGTAGATGCTATTTAAGAATTTGTGAATAGGTAATTAATAACTCTTTCTGCTTATTAACTATGTTGCTGATGTAAAAAAACAAGTAGATTCAAAATCCAAAAGATGGAGTTACTCAACCACACAGAAGTTTACTGCAAACCTGTTCCTCTAAAAGTTGTTACACAGTTCAACTTTCTTTCCAAAACACGTGTGAAGAGGTTGTAAGTAAGGAAAGGTCTTGTCTTTGCTTGCTGTTTTACAATATTTAAATGAAAGACTCTCAGTAAAAGCTATAAAAGATTATTTGTTCTCTTCCTACTAAGGAATCTGTTAGTGCCACTGACATTCCTGGGAATCACTTAGTGCTGCCAGTCCTACGTTGACTTGCACTAGTGTTGAGTACCTTGCTGGCTCAGGATGCTCGTCAGCCCGGAGTAAAGTGCGTTAGCTGTTTTTCTTCTTCTCTGAGGCAAAATAAATATACACGAGATACTGGGAGTGAAAGGAACCAAGTGTACGAACATTCAGATTAAATACATTTTAGGAACTTCTAATTTCGAGAACCTTAAGATGAAGTAATGAAAATGAACCCTAACGTCACATATTGCTTTCAGCCTGTAAGATCTGACAACCGTTGCACTTTAGCGGGCAAATTGTACGCATAGTAGTTGCAAAACAGGCTATCACTTAATAGTTTTATTTTCCTAACTTCTCGTTCTTTCACATAATTTGTAAACGGCTGTTAAAGCAGCTGACTTGCATAAAAACATGAGGGAAAATAGTAAATATCACAGAATTCTTCTACTAACTCTCTAAAATTCAAAATTTATTTGGAGAGACTGAAAAAAGGGAGCATTAATTAACTTTCTATACTTGAGGGATTTTGCTTAAGTCCTTCAGCAGTATTGAGACAATTATAAAGCTCTCTTATTTCCAACAACAGAAAAGAGCACATGAAGATAGGGAGAAAAAAGGAGAAGTCAACAGACCTGTGCTAAAAATGAGTGTGTCTGCACTGCATAGCCACATCCAATTACTTCCTAGTTGTTCCACTTAGCTTTTCTGGGTGTAAAAATGCTGAGATTTCTAATTTCAAGCCTTACAAGGCCAGACATCAGCTGAAAAAGGTTGGGTGCGTATGCCACCAGTACTGTTGGGCTCGCATGTAAAAATCTCAGTGGAAAATTAGAAATGCATTCTCATTCAGTCTTTCATTTAGATAATACAAAGTCCTCCTAATTGTTTCTGCGGTGCTTGATTTGTGCTGGAGTAGGAGTGTAAGAGTGTTATCCCTTGGGGAGCAGGGATCGTCGGGAAAATGAGATGTGAATCTTGTCAGGCTGCCTGGCGTGTATGAAATTTTAACTAGATAAATCCTGGTACACGGCGTTGTGTTAGAACTGCTGAGTAATAATTGTAAAAGTTCTGGACATTGCTTTCTCCTGCTCTGATAGCAGTTGTAATGACTTAAGATTAATTTTAGCATTAAAAAAAAAAGAGGTAATTGCAGCTCTTAAAACCCTGAGGCAAATCAGTGGAAATGCTTTGGAAAGGATAATTATACCTGCACCAGGAAGACGATCTGTTTGATAGCATTAACTGCTCCAATTAAGGAGAAGCGGAGGAAGGGCCAATTTATTACTTCTTTAACTGTTCTCTGAAAAAGTGGTTTTGATATGTGAGCAATAGAAATTGATTTGTTTTTTTCTGAGGTGATTCCCTGAGATTTAAACATTTTAAGGACTATTGGGGGGATCTTGTCTGTAGTTGTCATTAAATGCGTAACATCACAGACACGCTGGTGTTTTACCATCTAAACAAGAAGAGAGAGGCTGGGTGTGTTTATGCGGCAGGCACTTTGTTTCACATCATTAACCTAATCTGGCCATAATCCCAGTCTAAACATCCGTAAGAGATTATTCCTAATCGTGGAAAGATGGGACCAGAAGAGGATTCTTTGTTGTTCCAAAGCAGCAGGAGGTTTGGGCTATTTTACCACTGATAAGAGCTAGAGCCGGCTGCAGGCTGGCTGAATGCAATGCAGGCTCTGCTGCCACAAAGCTTTCCCTGGGGCTTGCCTGCTCTGCCGTAAACAGTGATGTGTGTGCCGTTACGTACAGGTGTGTGCACACACACCGGCCATTTGCAAACTACTGCAGGGATTTTGTGTCAGTGCATTGGAGAATACACACTTGTGTATATAAGCAGGCATGGATTTTACCAGGGGGAATAGAGGGAACAGAGTTTAAGAGGGTTTTAATCCTTCCATGAATCCTTATCTTTAATTTCCTTGCTGTAGTGCTGGCAGTGCTTCTGGCACTTTCCTCAGATCTTGAGTGGTTAAAAAAGTTTTAACTAAAAGTTAAAAGCGAAGGCCCAATCCCACCTCATGCAGTTGCACAAAGGTAGTGGTGCTGTATGGAAAGGGCAGCACTATCCCCTTCAGAGCCGTAGCACGGACACAGGATTTTTTTATCTGCCAGTGGTTATTTTGAGCTTTCTAAGGCAGCCTTTCAGCAGTTGGAATTGCAGAACAATTTTATTTTCAACAAATATTTTGTTGTTGTTGTTATTTTCAACAGCAGACAGCTCTATGTTCGTTAAAGGAAGCATGGCCTCTGTTAGATAATACAGGTGGGTAATAGCAAAGGCACTCTTTCATATCAGCAGCGCGTTTATTTCTGTCTCTGCTCACCAACAGATGCATCACTATGTGTGTATTTATACATACAGAGTATTCAAACAGCATTCCAGAACAAAACAATCCCCTGAAGACATGTATGCCCGAGCAGACCCCACAGAAACCGATCCCAGATCGATGTTCATCGCGTTGTTCAGGGCACTGCTTGAACGCTGCCAGCCAGCGCCGTCGAGCACATAAAACCACCATCACTGGCACCGTGCTGGCCGTGCCCACGGATCCCACTGCAAGGAGTGTAAAGCCTGATTACTTAAACACATCAAACACTCCATTAAAACAGGATGATGTAATCAGGAAAAGAATAACTAGGAATTTCAGAGTTAAAAATTTCTAAATTAGAATGAATAATAAAAAGCATTTTAGTTTTGCAAAATTTAAAGCTGACAAGGAGTTCTTTTTCTCCGTTCAGTGAGAGAACATCAGTGGACAAGAAGTCAAACAAGCCTAACATCATGGATTGTTACAGCAAAATACTTGATTTAGCATGTGCAAAAAAGATATTAATATATAGCCTGAGAGGTGGTCCGACTGGAGCAGCAGGGGAGAAATGAGTGCTTAGCAGGAGCAATGGGAATGTTTGGTTTATTAAAGTCCAGATCTTACAGTAGCTTTAGATAGCTTTATTCTGATCCAAAGAGAGGGTTTCTGAGCTCTGCACTGCCATTAATCTTCCCATTCTTTTGATTAATTGCAGACACGTACCTTACCGCTCCTATTAAATGACCCTAGCGCTTTTCCAGTCCCCTAGCAGCATGCAGTCTACCCGTGCCCGATGACTAGCAAGGAAATAACTGACCACAACACATGATTTTCTTAGAGGCAGTCCTTTAATGAGTTATAAAAATAGGAACGGCACTACAACAGCCTCTCTTCTCAATCTCAGCTTCTAAAAAAAAAAGTGGAAGCCAAAGAAATATGCTGAAACTGTTATCTGATTAGATTTTTTCAACAATTAGTCACTTTTGCCTCTCCTAATAAAAATTATGCCTACATGTTTATATTCTATTTTAATACAAAATCTCATCATTCACTGTGAAAATTTTTTTTTTCTTATGACAGAAATGAGAAAACTGCAGTGAGTTTAAAAGAATGTTGAAAGCCACAGTAGCTCTCCAGAAAAGATGGGACATCTCATGATCTTGGACAGCACCACCTTCTCAAACACATGGCTTTTATCAGCTCTGCGTAAGTTAAGAAAATGGTTAAGCAATGTACTTGGAAAATTTTCATTCCGATCCTACATTTCTTCAGCACTGAGGGCTACTCAGCTCCAGATTTTTAATTTAATCTATTTGATAAAAGCCTAATTGCAAAATTGTATGGAGTTAGGCTAAGTTCTGAATTTTCCTCTGACCTGGGAGAATTCAGCCTAGATATTAAATTCTCACTTCATCTTCCATCCCATTGTATATGTATCAATGTGTATATTTG
This sequence comes from Ardeotis arabs, assembly GCA_011801015.1. NCBI lineage: Eukaryota > Metazoa > Chordata > Aves > Otidiformes > Otididae > Ardeotis > Ardeotis arabs. Next base: position 37,457 of record JAAGAY010009957.1, on the reverse strand, counting down.
ACTGAAAAACAACCAGCTTGGAGGTGTTCCTGTAAGACACACAATAAATTATAGCCCCTGCTCCAAAAGTTTTTGAGTGTTTTCATATGCCTCATCCTATGTATCCAAAGCCCAAATTTTCCCAGCAGGTAAGTGAACAAGAATGAGGTTAAATGGAGATGGCACATGTTGAGCCAAAAATATTAAACAAGCACCCTCCCACTCCCCCCAAAGAGCAAGTCTTTTCCTCTTCTATTATAAAGAAAGGCAGAAACAATATCAAAGCATCTTCACTTTTATCCTCGTACCCTATTCATTCAGTAGAATGAGAGATGCATATTTAATAGCTTGCCCTAGAAGTAGCGCATTACTGGCTGTTATTAGAATTACAAACTAGTAACGTTGAAACTAATTACCAGAATAAAAGAGCTGGCCCTGCTGCAGTGCCTGCGCGTAGCGGTCTCATTTTGAACGTAAACAGATTAGACTGATGGGGCTGCAAGACATCCCTATGCAGAGCGGAGAACGTAACTGCCGGTATTTCAACTTGTAACAACTGGCATTATTTTGTTTCAAATGCCCTTCATGGTGGATGTGACCTCCCAAACAAGGAATGCAGCAGATGAGGCGGTAGCAAAGTAGTCCAGTTCTAGTGTCTTGGTCCAATTCCAACTTCAGTAATTACACTCTGCTCTTAAATTCCCCCTGCAGCTCTACGAGAATAAAGCTCTTTTTCAGCTTGTCCCGAAGCATTGTGTAGTATTTCCGTGAAGCTGTACAACACTGAAAAATATCTCTTCCCATTAAAATTGCAAGGGGAATTTAGGTAGACAGAAAGCTATTACCAGAGTTTGAATTTGGGCAGAACACCAAGGTTAGCGTACATTTGCATTGAGATCAAGGGATCTTTGCTGACGAGGAGTGTCAGCCCCTTGTTAAAGAGCACAAGTGGGAATAGCTCACTGTGCTGCCTGAATACAAACTGGGAAACCTGGGATCTCCGCATCTGGAAGTGACTGCAGGAATGTTTCCTAACAAGTGACTCTGTATAAAAGCCTCTGGTGCTGTAGGGTAGCTTCCCACAACCCTATTTGGTTATTTAGTAATATTTCTGAAATTATTTGTTGATAAACATACCCTTACCCCTCATCCTGTCACAACAGGCCCTGCTGAAGAGTTTCTCCCCGTTTTTCCTGCAGCCCCCTTTAGGCACTGGAAGGCCTAAGGTCTCCCCAGCACCTTCTCCAGGCTGAACAGCCCCAGCTCTCTCAGGAGAGGTGCTCCAGCCCCTCCACTTCCATCATGGTTTTTCCTGTTTTCCATCAGCCAGCTCCTGTATCATTCCACTGTTATGGACTTCCTCCTCTCTACTTTCATGTATTTATAAAACAAACCCCTTTGCAGTTGTATGTATACTGCCTGGAGCAGCTGCCAATTCGGGAGGAACGACTGCTCATCAGTTTGATGGCTGCTCCACTTAAAGAGCACAGGAGTGCAGTCTCACCTTCCAGCACCGAAAGCTGCTCTCCTCCTTTTCCTTTGGCACTCACTCATCCCAAGGCGGTACTAGGAATGATGGTTTTCATGCTTGCGCTACCCTTACAAAGTTGTTCGCTGTTTCTGAAGAAATTTTTCAATCTGAACTTTGAGTAATGCCGCAGCACACTCCAGTAGCTCCCAAGTGTCCTAATGATCTACAAAGCAGGAGTTACCATTTCCATGTGTTTTGGCAGCAGCTGAAAGATATTTTCCAGTTTACATTAAGAAGTCCCATTCGTCTGATTTGTCAAACACCGTCAGACACTTTATAAATCGTTATTTTGGGACCGGGAATGACCACAGAACATTCTCCTCCAACACAGCTCGCACCCTGCCCTGCAGTCAGCTCCTTGGACCTGTGCTGCTGTGTTCCTGAGGGCCTGCCCTGCTTCACATCGATGCAAGCGGCTTGCGTCTGTGTGAGCAGCAGGGAGTCACCCTGCCTGCCAGTGAGTACTTACAACACAGTGGAGGTTTAAAATCAGAGCTGCAGATGTAAACACCCTCTACCACCAGAGAAGGGCACACTCTGGAGTTCAACTTTGCAGCTAGAGCTATTTCTGAATAAGCCACAGAAACACACACTACTTGAGGGAGCAAAGGGGAGGCAAATTCTTCAAAGTATTCCTGACTCAGTCAGAGCACATTATCACACCTCTCCACTTCCCTTCCTTCGGATAAAACCAACAGTAGTTGCCTTTCTCAGGAAATAATTGAGATCTTCAGCTAAAATTCTTATTAAAATTGCTAGGTATTTCATGTTGTCTTACTGATTGTTCTTTGACAATAGTTTAGTAGCTCTTTTCCCATTTTTAATTTCTATTTCATTCATTTACCTACAATAATCTGCTTTTAAAAAAAATTTCACATCCCTCCTTCAAAGTCAAAATCCACTTAACTGTCACCTGCACACTCATATCTTGTCTTTATTTCATTTCACATTATGAACTTTAGAGACAGTAAGTTTTGTTTTTCTTCTCTCCGGAGGACAGAGCCTCACGCCCAGTGTCGGTGAAGCGATGGTCGTTTCTGTACAACAGAGCTGTGCTGCCCTTGCACTCAGAAAGCGCCGTATGGCCAGGCAGGCACAGGCCTTTGTGGTAAGTAGTACTTTGCTTTTATGATTTTTATAGACATTCATGGTTGGTTTCAGCCTCATATTATCATTTGACAGTTTCCCCTTCTTACAGACACTTCTTACAGACACTTACAGTGACGTAGAGAAAAATGAAGCAGTTTGGCAGAAGTAATATATGGAAGAAAAACCACAGGTAACTAAACGAGATGGTTTGTTTTCCCTACTGGGGGAAGATTCTCACTGCTGTTACCTTAATTAAAAACTGCAGTCATTGTCTCTTCCCTCAAAGGTGGCCAGAAGCACAATGACAGTTTTACAATACACCCATCACCGAGCAAAAAGTGTAGAACAGTGGCAAGAGAAGGGCAAAGAAGGAATAATTTCACGTTTCCCTGACAGCGCTGCATAAAGTGTCAAAAGAAAAGTGCACTTTTTCATTGACTTTTTTTTTGTACTGGTGGATTTTCTCCTCTGTAAATAAGGAGGGAACAGACTTATTTTAAAGACAAAAGTATTTCCAAATATCTATATACATATATATATATAAAAATATATATATGTATGTAATGCCTATATGACACAAAAAATGAAAAAGTATAATTCCTTTAATCCATGCAAAGCTGTAATGGCACTACAAGAGTTAATTATTTAGAACAGCAGGCTGTAAAAGGAATAATCCTGTAGGAAACATGGAGTGCATTATTTCTTTAGTGATCTCTGCTTCCATGGAAACAATTTCTCGGCACAGTTCTAAATCTCATAAAATAGGGCACTAGGTCTATGTAAAACAGCAAGGCATTTCCCATTAAACAACCAGAATGCTTTTATCTGGGCCATCAAATACTTCGTTTGGTATCAAATATGATTACAGTGTTCACTGAGATGTTAACAGCCGGCTCCGCGGGGCCGGAGGAAGTCACCCTGCGCGCATGCCGACGTCCCTCGCCTCCTCCGCCGGGTTCGCAGTACCAGTGCAGGATGTTTCCTTCCCCTTGCAGTCACCGGCTGCACTGCTCTGCCACACGCCGCCTTCCGTGCGGCACGGTCCACCTCCGTGCTGCTTGCTTTCCACCTCCATGGTCTCTCGTTCCCCTACACAGCACCATGTCCCTGTTGCTCAGTAATACCCAGCAAACCAAATTCTCTGCCAGCACAGCAGGAGTTAATCTGGCTCCTGCTGCTGGCAGAAAGAGAGCTAGAACCAACACACCTGAATCAAATTTGGGTAATGAGTGATGTTGTTTGAGAGGTACTGTGATGATCATCTTCAGAATTCACCGGAGTTGCCCAGGAAAACAAACCCAGTCCATTACTTCAGTGATCCTACAGCCAGGGTTATCCCTGTGAAAGCGTGGAAAATGCCTATCTACCATCCTGGCGTCCCCGCCACAAAGTACCAGTGGAGAATTTTCTGAAGGAGCCTTTTCTGAAGCAGAGCCTTTGTAAGAACAAATGAAAGAAACAAATCTATACCAAGGTACACGGTTATAAAATTCAGTCCCTAGCCAGAAGTTCACATGCACGAGTAAGAACAGTTTTGCTCCTAGTTCCAACTTTTTTTTTTGGTGACAGAGCTCCCTCTAGTGCTGTTACACTGAGCTGAATCACTTTGTTACTGGCGCTGACTTGGAGTAAATGCCGGATATTTTCATATCACAAATACAGAAGACATCTGTCAATACTTCATACACAGTCTCTAGTTGTAGGCTCTTGTACACCATCAGTCAGGAATATCAAAGCAGCAAGCAAAAGGAAAAGAGTATTTAATAGCACTGGCCCCACTGTTAACTTTTTCTGGGTGGTTGGTTTGGGGTTTGGGGTTTGGTTTGGTTTGTTTGTTTTCCTCAGCTGAGTTGTTCTTGGAAAGTTACTTGTTTAAACAAAGCAAAACAAAACAAAAAAAAAAGAAGAAGAAAAATAAAAGAAATAGGGCCCTTCCCCTGCTCTCCGCTGGAACACACGGCCTGTATCCCTGTGAAGAAGCACTGCTGATAACTGGGATAGCAAAATTTGACTCAGCCTACCAGTCCACAAAGGGTGTTTGCCAGAAGTTACATCTGAGGGGTTCGGGGTTTTTTTTTGTTTGTTTGTTTCTTCATTTTTTAAAACTGTTGATTCTTCCAGTTTAAACTGTGTCATTCTACGTGCTCCTCAACCATTTCCTATCTCCTGAGCACCAACTTGGCAAGGCGTAACAGCCGGTCTTACATAAAGAAATAGCGTATTAGTCGGCAATAGGTACAGTAAAACCAAGCTAGCATAAAAAGAGCTGGATGGAAATAAAAGAAGAGCTTCCCAATAAAAATATTTAATGCCTTATATGTGTTTGGTAGCAGAACTGGTAGTAGTAGTAAAACAGATTTTTATCATCTTGGAAGCATGCAACTTCCAAGCTCGTATTATTAACCACACAGTCAAAATAAATCATGAAAAGTAGGTTAGTTATTTCCTTACCATGGCTCCTGCCAACAAAACTATCGCTTAGCGTCACACGTGGCGTTTCCAATTTCCATACAACGCTGTGGGATAACACCGCATGACTGTGGCACCAGCACTTACACGGCCTCCCACGCCACCTGGCAAACGAACTCTTAGAAAATCTGGAGTCTGTGCGTGCACACCAAAGGCTCAACACCGCACCGTGGTGTGTTCTCGAGAGACAAGCTGCTTTTACTCAAAACTCTTCTTTACGTAACATCACTGGTAAATCCAATGAATACAACGGTATTAACTCATTTTAATCGTTAAACAGAGATGCAGCCAGCACATGGTTTCCACTCTGACATCCATCCTTAAATGGCTGGACATAGACCGCGTGTGGACAAAGATCATCACCTGTTTCTTACTGCTGTTCCACAAGAGGTTCTGATGCTCTTCCTACAAATCAGAACCAATTGCAGCTTTTAGTACGTACATTTCTACCGTGTGATTTTTCCAGAGAGTAACCTATGCCAAACCGCAAAAGAATACCTTACACTGCAGGGCACTCCACAACTAAGTAGGGAGGGAACGCTTTCTCACTAAGAGTGTAGCTGAGACTAGAGAAAGCCATGCAATATTTTTAATTAGGAAGTCCCAAAGATGACATTTTAGAATACACACAGACTGAATCACCATGCCTTACGCCGATGGATACACCAAGTTTCTAAGTTAGACATAGCAGTGGGATCTAAAGCTGCGCACCAGCAGATCAGAACAGAGAAGGCAGCAGAGAACATTCACCGATGTTTTTAAGTCCATAGCTCTTGAATCCGCGATGGGAGAATCCCCGAGTATCCAGGGCTCGTATGTTCGTATGATCAAGGCTCTGCACCTTCCACTCAGTAACAGAGACTGACAGTTTGAGGCATGACAAAAAAAAGTGATTTTAACTTCCTGTACAGGAGGTCTCTCCTTGGGATGCAACTCTACAATTTTAAAGCTTTTCAAACTCTCTGTACAAATGAAAAGCTGAAGTTAAAAATGTAAACATATAAAATCTTAAAATTCCATTTGTTATGTAGAACTAGATATATACACACATACTTTTTTTTAAAAAGAAGAATTAAGTCCATTGTCACCCCTCTAGATATAAACTCAAGGTCTTGCTTGCTTCATGTTTTCAAATATATTTTGGACCTCTCAGAGACTTTGCCCAAGATAAATCTGTGTAAATAGTAATATCTGTATACAAGTCACATTTCCTCACAATATAGGAAGCAAAATTTAAAGCACATTTTTTCTATAAAGATTCACAGTGATACATCGCTCATGAAACATTTCCAAGTTGCAATCAAGAAACTTCTCAATCAAGATCAATTTATCTGAATCTATACTGGTATGAAATGATAACTGAAGAACTGATGCAAAACAGTCTGTTTTCTTCTTGAGCTGCACGTTATAGAGAAGACTCGGAATACAAAAGTTGGTGGGTTTTTTCTTTAAGAGGACAAATACTTGTCTGCTTGTTGCACTCAGTTTGCCATCAGTCAAGAGCTCTTGTTTCCACAGGAAACAGTGGCAATTAGAAGCGGACAAATCACAATGATCTGGCAGAACAACCTAATATCTCCCCAAAGAATGGAAGATCAGAAAGACTGCAACCTGTAGTAAGACAGGAGTCATCATTTCCACTGGAAACAAGCACAACTACTACTGAGAAGTCATGAAAACTGACCAGCTTTTCCTCCCCAATAGAGAAGCAAAATGGCAAAGAACGTGCCAAAAATCTACCTGACCATAGGGATCAAGGCGGGGCGGGAGGGGGAAATCGGATGATGTGTGAAACTACAACTGAATAAAACTTCAGACTGGATACCAGGAAAGTTTGAAACCAGTGAGCTCCAGAATTTTCATTTCAGTTAAGTTTCTCTTTTGTTGAGTTCATCCAAACTTACAATCCCTAAAGCATTAAGGAACAAATTCATTCAGAGTTACACGTGTACCTGTAGAAAAAAAGTCAAAGAAAATTCCCAAACGGAAAGACTTGAGAGAGTCTCCTTGAAGACTGAAGCTCAGTATTCTTGCCAGGCTGTCCTTCTTCTCAACTGGCAGACTGTTGGTCAATCAATTTATTCTGCGGCACTCGTTTTTTACAAAACGTTAGTATTAAGCGTTCCTTGTGTAGGCAGGTCACACACGCGAGGAGCTTTTCAAAGGAAGTTCAAACCGTAACAATTACACGACACTGGATTCTGTAACAGTTACTATTAAAATGGATAATAATTCTGAAAGAGTTGACATCATAGGGAGGAGGGGAAGAAAATGAAAAAATAAAACAAAAATTCCATACTTTGCTTTGTTAAAGCCATCACACTGGCAATTCATGTGAACATTCATTCTCATTTTCTTCAGCATTACTCTTTTTCTCACTCTTGTACGTGGAAAGGAATAAGTTTTCTATCTGAGTCAAGAACTCTTCAGCAATGAAGCAGTTCATTACGTTGCCCAAAGTCTTCCTCATGCACTCCAAAAGCTAGTCAAAAGAAAAAGAGATATTTTAAACCTGTCATTTTTCCAGGGTTTATTTTTTCCCCTTCTAGCTGCTAAGTATTCCAAAGGGATTTTTATTTAATTATTTAGGATTAACGCTACAGAAAGTGTTCAACTGTACAATATAAATTTTAGAAAGCAACAGTCACACAGGAACACTGGGTGATTTAAAACCAATTATTTAGAACCAATTATAAACAGCTAAATTAAAGAGTATCCTACCAACTCCATTTTAGATTTAAGTTGTTTATAAGCAAAGTCATGTTGAGAGGAAAAAAGAAATAGACGTGGGTAATTATTGTGTGTATGTTGTCTGTTCATCTTTTGCTTTGGGCAAATTCTCTGTCTCGTTTGTGCAATTAATGTTTCAGCTGTAGTTATTTCAAACTCCATAGCAATGACTCCGCTGCCTGGAAAATTAAAGAACCTACTTTGGCATGACAGACACGTCCCAGCCCTGCTTCACTGACTGAACAAAGAACTAGGAAGCCCAAATCTTCCCTCTAAAGACATGCAGTTCTCCACACCGAAAGCGTGCGACGTGCTGAGACGAGACATTATTAATTGGACATTCACACTTCTCCACCCCGAGGTTCAAACTTGGTATCTGCGCGTAACCGTTGTTCCCAGCTCTCTCAAACCAGCATCCTTACTTTCACTGTGTTTGTAAGTAAATAAAATGCACTATAGAAGTAATTTATTGCCATTAGTTTACATCTCTGATTTGTAAAAATGTAACTCCAGGTGACTTCCGATGACACAAAACAGATTTGTATTTAAAAAAAAAAACATTTCAAGTTTAAAAAGCTAAAAATTAAGAGAAGAAAACTTACTTTCTGCAAACAAGTCAGGTCAGAATCTCTATGGAAAATTTTATTCATGGGGACACT